>CAJUYH010010000.1:0-12912 GCA_910591685.1 Galerucella tenella
GTTTTATTTTGTGAGTGAAAACGTTTGTGAAATGAGCGGAGCGAATTGAACAATTTCACGAACAAAATAAAATCACTTTTAACACAAATACCATACAATGTTTTTTGTACAACTTCCCTATTTTGATAATGAGACGAGCGAATTTGCAATGACAATAAATTCAAAATGCATTTTAGTATTCAAATAATCAAAAGATTGTTGTGAATGGCAGACGTTTACATAGCAGCGTGCTAAAAATATTTTTAACACTAGTGTTAAAAGTATTTTTAACACGCTGCTATGTAAACAATCGTTTTTAACATTGTTTGCTATCATTAAAAGTGTCACTTTTAATGACAGTTGTACAAAAAAGTTTTTATTGATTTGTTTATACAATTCAAACGGATTAAATATAATATCTCATCTTCGATAACAAAGATACCTTTACACTAAAAATGTAACAGTGCAATTTCCATGAAAGCTTAAAGATTAGACTGTGCCACGGTATTAGTTCTAGAAGATGCAAATAACGAACAAAGAAGAGCCGAGTAAACGCGATATAATTTTCTCGAAGACTTTGATAAATCCTGTAAGGTTAGTTCACTTTACTCTACTAAATAACAGTGACAATAATTAGTTACGATCTTTAATTTAACATAAATGAGAAAGAAATATTGAATTACTACATAAGTAGAAGGATAAAATATTTTTTACCAAAGGACTTGTGCTGTATACTGTGACTGTTGATAGTTGGCATTACCAAACTGCGACCTATAAGATGTAGGTTCCTGAAAAAGCCTATTATACGTTTTGGAGCTAGGTCTGTTACCTGATCTAGCTCTGTTCCATGTATTAAAGGCGTTGGCGAATAATTGCTTTGCAATTGCAGATGTCTCATATCTATCGTAGCTTTGGAACTGTCCACTTTGCCCATCTTACTGGGAAGGTATTAAATTAAATTTAATGGGGTGGCTAATCGGCCTATTCCACTGTGCAGTAAGGCAGATTTAGACGTATCCAGTAGCTGGCACCAGTCTCACTGGCACGCCAGCTTGGACACTGCCAGCTCTGGAACAGGTCGTTTACATGAGTCCACTCCAGTTTGTCGTTAATGTGTGCTTGTGATCAGGTGCGTTACAAAACTGAATGTGGGGCAAAGCCGGCTGTTTAAAAGAAAATGTGTCAAGACAATTTCCGCGCTATCACTACAGGAGCTTACTTATATGTTGGAGGACGGAATATTATAGAAAAAACGGTTCGTCTTTGCTACAACAACTGAGAGGAGAAGATCCCTCTGAGTGCAGGTTGGCGTTACGTATTACGTCACATAATTTTGACAGGCTACTGTCCCTGCTAGTAAGCTTGATTCATCATCAAGACACTGTGATGAGAGAGGTATTACACACAAACATAAAATTAGAAGGAACATTGTCATACCTAGCTACTGGAATGTCTTATCGAAGCCTGAGTTATATGTAGCGTGTCTCCAAACCTTCTATAACACAATTTATACCCGAAGTATGTCGCAGATTCCATAAACATTCCTGTTCTCGGTAAAGTTGAACCAACTTCGTTTAGTTCGGGTCATTTTACCACTGACACTGTTCACTCTACAGAATGCGCCAATGACTGTCCCAACGTGTTTAGACGTTTCCGCAACACTGGCTCGGGTGTTAGGGGGGGAGGCGGGTGAGGGCTACTGGCAGCAAAAATAGACAAGCTCTCTATTTAAGACAGCACTGTCTGGCAGCGCTGAATAACCTGCTTATGACCTAGAGTATTCCCCTAGTAGGTCTTTCCTGTTTCCACTGTTTTTTACTTTGCTGCATTGTTTTGTTCCACTAGACTATTGCAACATAGGTAATATAATTGGTCTGACAACCGTTAGTTATGAACCAGTTGTTGGGTTGGAGATCCCACGTTTAAGAAAATAATATAAATATTACGTAGAAATCTTATATTTTCTAAATAAAATCACTGTAAACTTCCATAGCCTAGTGCCATTTGTAACATTAAATAATATTCTAAGACTGTGTCGATTTTAATAGCAATTGATAAATATACGCAGTGATACTATTAGCAGAAAATAAAAAAGTCCAAAATCTCTTTTTACAACATTATTTTTGGCCCGTAAAATTGTAGCTTCCGTGTAATTGATTATTATTCATAATTTGTCATTCCACTGTGAATATATTTCATCTGGAATGTTCACAATTATATTGGAAACTGATTTTTTTTTCCTTTTTGAGAGCCGTTCTCATAACGGGAGCATCTTCTCTGCTCCACATTCAGTCTACCCACCCTAGGATGTGTGTCGTAGTTCCAGGTTTCAGGAATAAAAATGTTGTGTCTCCTCGAGTCCAGAGCGGAAGTCTGGAAGAATGTGTATCTTTTGGAGTGTTAAAAAACTGTTCTGAATTATTGTATGAACTGACTCCACCAATATCCACACATGAACATTAAATAAACTGAATCAACAATTGTTACAATAACAAACTAAGCTTAAAACGATACTTCGAATTCAGTATATTCTCCACAAATATTACCAGTGAACAATTCCTGTCGTTCTACTGTAGTGGAAAGAACATCAAATTAACTAAATAAATAGAAAATCGCATATCGATTGGTTGATCAATATTTTATATGTTGACCTGTTCGATGTGGACATTGTAGCAAGCCAATCGGATTGTTGTTTGTATAATAGTATAATTTTTTTGACATCGCGAATTTTCTCTTCAAAATTACACTAATATTTACTGTGATAACGTAACAATGTACCGGGTGTCTGATTAAGAGAGGTAGTCTGTTGTCTTTTAGAAACTACAGTTGTCAGAACCAAACATGAGCCCCGGAAAATATGCGAACTAAAATAAGGTCATCGCAAGCAGCCAATCAAGAGCCAATGTTAATGATTGTCCATTAGTAATTGTTAAATATAATCGAAATAATATGACCGAGTGATTTCATCAACATACATCATTTTATTCATTCTGTATCAGTGTTGTCAATGCGAGGATGACTATCCGATTTTTAGAAAATTTCACTAATTTGGATCCAATAGTTTTTCGAATATTTTGTAGAAGGGATATATAAAATGGCTATTGTTTTGGGGGATTTTCCATTTCCATATTGACTGGGGTCGAATACTTTATTTAGATAACCAATGTGTCCTTTTGGTAATTTTGATAAATTCTGATAATTTGAATAGTAAGTTCGGGTAATTTTCATTTTTGCATCGGCAACACTGGACTATAACCATATTTTGTTGCTTGTCATAGAAACTTGACCCTTCTCTTTCATGACATTAATACAGTCATGTAATTTGAAAATATAGACATTTAGGGCGAACGGTAGTTTTAGTTTTGGTCCAATACAAATTTTTTTATTAATATTTAGAGTTACATTTTTAGCAGGTTTGACTTTGTTTACATATCTCTTAACAGTTGACATTTATGGTATCGATATTTGGATATCGATTCAAAATATCGAATTGTTACTACAAAAATACAACTACAGCGAAATGAACACGCCCACCAGGGCTCACGTTTACTTCTGCTAACTGTATTTATCGCATTTTAATTTGCAATTTTCGAATTTTTGTCTGAACAATATCCAAGTATATTATGGAGCCATCAATCGTATTTCAACCAGAAGTTATTCAATTGTTGTATGATAGATGGCGTGACGTCCTTCTTATCGAACCTCCAACAGAAATAGGCAGAGTGAGCTACTAGCTATAACCTATAACCAGAAAACATTTGATCGCGTTGACCAACCAAGGTTTATTTAGCTAATGCAGCACTATCCGGCAAAGCGCCTCGGACGTCATGGGGAGACCAGACCGCTGACAATGTTGCCCTATAACAAAATCTAAATGTTTCCGAGGTAATTAGGAACTTTTTCCCATTTACTGGTATATTTCCCAGCGGCTATGGAGTTTCTATGTGACTGAAATAGAGCTAACAGCGTAGAGCAGTGGAAGCGTGCTGGCCCCATAACCCAGAGATCTGTGGATCGAATCCCCGTCCTGTTAAGAATTTTCCTTATTGTTTGTATTATTTGTCATTAAAATGTAATCTAAAATCTCCTCTCGTGGGTGGGAGCCTTTCTGCAGCTAACCTCTCGTTAATTTCCAGTATTTTCTTGTATGCCAGTTTGTTTTTTTCTTTAAACTGTATGATAAATAGTTTTTCCGCAAACGTCAAAAAAAGTAGACATTATTAACGTCAATTCATGATGTTGAAGTATGATTTCACAGACGCCACTTTTTTGTACGGCCGTGAGCGTACAAAGAAGTAGAAATTTTAACAGGGAAAATAATTATTAGTTGAACTTTTAAACTTTATTAGCTATAATAATTATTAATAGTAAAATTACAGTTATTTAAGGTTGCACCGCACATATTTAATGCACTACCTGATTTATTCACTTCCAATTCAAGCGAATTTTGTGCAGAGTTGAAAGAGTTAGTTGGAATTAAATCATTCGTAGCTGCCTTAGCAATGTCAACAACGTCGGGCGGTGTACAGTTGGGTTCTGAATCCGACATAATAATATAATCTAAAAGAAAATTTCAGTACACTTTACTACAACAAACGAAATTTTGATGCTCAAGTACTTGCCAAAAATGCACAGTCCAATTGTTGCTTTAAATCACTTACAATATTTCTGACATTATAAAATATTATTGAACTGTCAAATTTGTTTTTGACTTGGCAATCACAAAACCAGTAACCACGGAAATGTAGTGCGCAGTTTTATAATTATTATTCTCTAAATTTATCAACTTCATTGCAATAGTTTTGAATTTTTATTTAAATATTAATTAGTTCTATAGTCTGGATGCCGTTTGCGGAAAAAATAGCATGTTTCATTCGGAGCAAAAGCACTTTTTGTGGCTCGTCTGAAATTGTCGGCCTCACTAACGATCGGCCATCAAACATTCAGACTCGCCACAAAAAGTTATACTTTTACTCCTAATAAAACAATATACTATTCTGAGTTTCAGTATTAGTGAAAAAAGTTGAAGTTGGATTGGAATGTCATTATTTTCATAAGATTTGATTAAAAAAAATCTTATAACCCGTCTCAAAATACGAAAAAAAAGTTACTCGCGAACTTTTGAGAAATGCTGGAGAATTCCATAGAAAAATTGTAAACAGCTTGTGTCATGGGCACATTGATGAGATGAAACGAGAAAAATATTTAAATTCGTAGAACTTTTCTCATTTAAATTTTGTAAGGTACATTTAAATTCTAATCAACAATGCTTAACAAGTATTATAGAACATTAAAATTTTATGTTAATATTGGAAATTATTCAGTTTCAAAGGTGTCAGGTTATTTCACAGTAAGGAAAATATACAGAAATCCTTTTTTCGTATCAGAGGGAATATTTTATTACCCAGTTCTTATATAAACCATTCGTCGGGACCAAGAAAATACGTAGCAAATAAAAGAGAGCATGGAAACAAAGATATAAAGATTGAAAAGTTCCAGACGAAATAAAAACCTGAATTCATATTAAATGAACGAATCCATATTAATTCAAATAAACATTATAAACAGAGTTCGCTAACTTTGAATAACAGTGGTTATAATTGATATAATTTCAATTTCCAATGGAATCGAGAGGCAGAATTTATATTTATCAAATGAATCCAATGTTGGTATAGAAACCGCTGAGTTTGAACAGATTCCGCTGAAACAGGAAACGAGGGTTTGAATTCCACTCTTGGAACAAATAAATCGTAGTTCAGAAACAAAAGCGGAATCCAAGAACGTATTTTTTAAATGGAGGTATTTATGTGTAGAGAACACAAAGTTTCAGCTAATTCCGCTATATACCGGAAAGGAAATGAGGGTTAAAATTCAACCGTTAAAATGAGAAATGAATTGCAGCTTTCCAAAGCAAACAAAAAGTTTAGTCTTTACTTAACTTTTATATTAAACAATAATTTTTTTTCAGGATATTCCGCAACACACTTCTACTTTAACGTTTATATTATTGGCATGGGACAGATACAGACATATCAAGAAACCACTTAGACCACGTTTTCCAGCTTTCGTTTGCAACGCTGGAACCTGGCTAACGTCTGGTTGTTTGGTTTTACCATACCCGATGTATATTATGTACATAGATTTTGGGGTAAGTATATGTATTCGTAAAGAATTATATTTTCCTCAGGTCCAATCTAAAATGATCGTTATATCCATTCTCGAAATTGGTAACAGTAAGTTGCTACGTAAAATCTGTGGCAACTAAAGCTGTCACTCTTAATAAAAAATATAAAATAGGTTTTCCACGGATGCTATCTGTATCTGAAGAGTAGGGAGGGTGAATGTAGGCTCACAGCAATTAGGCCACATGTGACCCATTGTACATCCCCCGAGGAGTTGTCCTCCTAGGTAATCGTCCATCCTGTCCTTCCCAGGAAGGTAGACATCTCCTTTATATCGGCAGGTGTAAGCCAAGACTCACCGAACACACACTCGCTTATTGACGATAACTCTAGACACTCGCATAAGACATGCCTGACAGTTTCATCTTCCTGTTCACACATCCTGCATAGAGGTGTGTCCACTAGCCCCATAGTATGGGGGTGTTTCCTTAGTTGAAAGAGGCCAGTCAGAAATCCTACTGTTAAACGTAGGTTTTTCCTGGTCATCGCCAAATAGAATAGATTCAAAAGTTTTGCATCACCTCCTTCGGATGCGAAGGAATTTTTTTGCTCTAACAATTTTTTGTTGGCTTGTTTATCAATGTTTACCATTTCAATATGTTCCATATTTTTTGCAATATACAGATGTTTACAGTTTTTTTTGTAAGATAACATTTTTAGTGCGATCATTTTAACATTCAAGGCATTTGATTTTTACGATTTTAAGTGCAAACATGAATCGTCAAGTCCTAAGTGAGATTGACCGTGCAAGAATAGTGGCTTTAGTTGAAGAAGGTCATTGTCAAAGGTTCGTGGCAAACAGAGTTGGCGTTTGGCAAAGTGATGTGTTTCGTGTATGGAACCGGTATGCCCAGACCAATTCTCTTCGTGATAGACCTAGAAGCGGTAGAAGGCGTGTTACTAATCAGCGGCAGTACCGCTATATCCACTTAACTATCCGAAGAAACCCGACCATGGAAATACCAGCACTCCAAAGAGATATGAGACATGCGTTGGGAGTTCAAGTATCGATCTCGACATTACGAAGACGAATACTTGCGACAGGTTTGAGGTGTCGCGAACCAATGCCCAGACTAGTGCCCAGACTAAAACCTGAGCACAGAGTTCGCCGACTACAGTGGGCTTGCCTGAAGAATTTTGGAATTCGGTGTTTTTTTCCGACGAGCCAAGGATTTGTTTGGTACAAGACAGCCATCGAAAACATGTGTGGCGGGATCCAACGAGATCCAACGAGATTCCTTCGTTTTTATGGACGATAACGCCCTACCTCATCGCACCAGAGCTGTAAATGAGTAGGGTAGGGCGGGGCTAGTTGAGCATAGGGGCAAGTTGGGCAATCGAAATATCTCGAAAACTATTCACGGCACGCGAAGGCATCAAATAGCGAAAAGAAGTGGTCGCGGGATGCCAACTCATCACGAGACTGCCAGTGGCGACTAGTCGATCGAGTGAAGTACAAACGAGCATTGTTTTTTTTGTAACCAAAAAGTGAAATAATTATAAAGCGGAATATTTCGTCTGTAATAGTTATAGGTTATCCGATTTTAATCAGGTGAGTGTTAAACTTCTATACATTTACAGTACTTTTGATATGTATAAATATTTAGGTTATAATTCTAACAGGTTTTTGAAAACCTCACTTTTGTTTTGAAATTTTGCCTTGGGGTTAGTTGAGCCTAACTAACCCCACGACTTAGAACTAACGTTATATGTTATTTTTATTCTTTTTAGGATGCAGACTTACAAAGGAAAGACTACGAGATGTTATTCTACTCAAAACTTAAATGATGCTGCAAACCCACTAGCCTTGGTAGGGCAACATCATTTAATGTTCAGATGCTTAAGATACATTAATGTTTTGTTGATTCTATTTTCGGTTTATTATTCAAATAAAATTGCTTTTAATTGGGTTGTTTTGTCACTAAAAGATTATAAATAAAAAGTTGAGTATCAAATAAAAATTTTATTTCATGTCTAGTTAACATAATTTGGTTAGATATTCGAGTGCTCAATTTGCCCCATGCCCTTGCTCAACTTAACTCACCCATGGGGTACGTTGAGCATACTTGACTTTCTGCATTTAATCAGCTGTAGCTCCTAAATTTGATTCCTAAGAAATAAATTACTATGGACACTTTTGCAAACTGATAAATTCGTGATCCTTCAGTATGCATAACAAGCCATTAATACTAATCGTTGAGGAGCTATAACCGCTCAAATGAAAAAGTGCCCAACTAGCCCCGCCCTACCCTATCTTGAAACTGAAGGGATCAATCGTTTGAACTGGCCTGCCCTATCTCCTGACATGAATCCCATAGAACATGCTTGGGACATGCTTGCCAGGGCAGTGGCAGCACGCAGAAATCAACTCAGGAGTGTACAAGAGCTTGTTCATGCGGCCCAAGAAGAATGGCGAAATATTCCTCAACAGGATATCAATAATTTGGTAAACAGCATGGGCAGGCGACTTCAAGCTTGCATAAATTCTAGATGTGGAAATACTCTTTATTAAAAGTTCTCATGCAGGTTCTCACTGAACCTTTTCTTTAAAAAGAATCATTTTGTATTTAATTTATTCAATTTCTAAAAATACTTTTTATGTTTAAAGCGAGTTTATTATTGGATAATAAAATTTTTTGACAAATATACACGTTTTTTCTTATTGAAACTAATTATTTGATTAATCTCTGATCCATTTATAATGAACACATTTTTTTTCGGAGATTCAGGGTGATGCAAAACTTTTGAATCTATGTGTATTTCTTCGGTGCCAGCTTCCCAGGGTCGCCCAGGGTGATCCTGGCCAGACTGCATCCTTTGATTCCATCCCATCTCTTAAGTGATTGAGCATGGATTTAACGTTTGGCTAGTTCCGCAATTGTCGAAGTCGTTAGGCCGTAGGCTAATAGGCTAATAACAAAGATTACAGAATAAAAATATAAGATGTTTCACTCCAGGGCGGTTTGATTCAAGTTGCTGTCCCAAACGGACGCCGCTCTCATAAATCATGTTTACAACTCGCTTTTGTTGTCAATAACGAGACCGGTAGGTACCTGAGAAGTTCGAAAAGCTTATTTTATTTCAAGCTATACAGGGGCAATTTGTGAAATATATATTTAAACCATGGGGCCAACCTACAGACAGTCACCAGCGGCATCGGTGCTTTACGCGATAAATTCGAACAAGTGAAATATGTTATATTTTTATTCTGTAATATTTGCTAATAAGAACTAAGTAATAAGAAAACATTGAAAAAATCTTTCCTTAAAAACGTCTATCTAAGCAGTTTGTTTTTTCACCGCTCTATTTAGATAGTCTCCACAGGGCTTATGCTACCTTTGAAGATTTAATATATATTATATACAAGAAGTGATGTCAGGATTCTTACATGAAACCCATATTGGTGTCGGAACTATTTGTGTTTTTTCATTTGACTAAAATTTTCTCTTACTCCCACCAACAGAATTAGGAATACTTCTTATAAAATTTATCAACCATAACTTATCCTGAAACAATAGCTTTTCTACTTTTCGACCGAGCCCATAAAGTTTCATTAACATCCACATGCAATAATGGAAGCCCGAGGCTGGGCTTTTCTCGCACAGCAATGTTTCGAATTACATCCATCTCTTTATATATTGCCTTTTACAAGAAACTTTTTCTATATAATCTTTAACCATTCAAAAAAGTTATGTAAGAGAATGAACATGATTTATTCATTTTAAAATGAAAATCAAAATAAGATTCAATTGAATAGTTACAAATTCGCAAATAAGGGGAAGATAAATAAATGTGTGCAGCTTGATGCAGTAATAAACAAATCCTCAATGACGATGACATTTTTTGCATATAAACCAAATTCTCAAAACAAATAAATAATAAAACAAAATTTCCTAGATTTTCCGAACGATTATTTTTCAACGTCATAGAGTCCTATGATTCTACTATCAAATGTAACAAACGGCGTACAGTTTCATATCACGGTTTCAGGGGGTGAAAAATAAAATGTTCAGTTTTCCACTGCGTTTTTGTGCACGTGAGAAAATGTACGCCATAGTGCTGGAACCGATGGTGGCATGATAAACTATCGTTCTGAGTGGGTTTGCTGTTTCAAATCGCGACACTTTTCTCCCCATGGGCTCATAGTCTAATAAGTTAAAGTTACTATCTAATATTTTTGCCTCCGATTGTACCTTTAAACAAGCATAGATAGAGCGAAGAAGGTTATCATTTCCGTTCCAAATGCGTTTTCACTCTATCTATGGTACGTGCATGCAGTAGGGATCTCACACTTTTATAGCCAAACTGTAATAAATATTATTTTCATGCAGCTTTTTCTCTTTTTATAAGTCTATAAAAAGAAAATACAAAATAAATTAATTGTTTAACAGGCTATAGCAAGTAACGGTTCACGAAATATGTCCGCCAGTAGCGAAAGGTTAATTAACGTAATTAACGACATAGATCTCCAAGAAAAGGCAAAAATAAACATAAAACACTAGAGGCTTGTCAACTTTCCTTACTAAAGTTAAAACGGAACTTCTAAATATCTATAGAGAATCATTTGTTGTGAAACTTTAATATTAAAATCCAATACCTACTTAGTTAAGATTATCTCAAGTGGAAATTACATAAGAGATAATTTTATTGTAGGAATACAGCTAAATTACAGAGATCTTCAGGAAGAAGAAAAAGTTTCCTTACTAAAGTTAAGTGGAACACGATTTTCCATAAAATGTAACTCATCAAATTAAAATGAGGAGACAGACACTTATGGAACGAATCAATAATTGAATTATTAAAATAAAAACATTTTTCCACTTCCACTTATTAGGTGTAGGAGTAATTATATGTCAAATCAATTTTTTTCGTTTAAAAAACATGAAAAGGTTGATGATTGACACCATGTCTACACTTTTACAATATATATGTAAATAGCATCTCAGTTGCCATCCTCTACAGAATCGTATGTTTTTAAGTATTTGCTACCAAAAATGTATTAATATGTATAGCTAAATTATGGTAAACTAGAGGTCATTGGAATGGAAGTGATGTCCAGTAGATTACAAGCAATAGGTATTGTTAATTTTATATAAATATAGAAAGCGAAAATTGATTTCTTCTTTTAAACATAATTCACTATTCACCGTGAACTTTAAGACAAATGTACAGGAATAGTTGACATACTGCTGACATTATTGATGACTGATTGTAACTCTAGCGTGACCTTCAATATCCTAAATTCATTTTAGACGCCATCACGGGTACATATTTGTTGCTTTCGTTTATTTGGGCTTCAAGCACTTGTGCGTGACGCCTCAGTCGTCACGACTTTTAAGCAAAACGAACACGATTTTTTAGGATCCTCATAACCACTTGTCATGTGCCAATGCCAATGAATTTCCTGTGTTGTTAGAAGAACAGTTTTCAATTATAATTATTTTGATAATATAATTTTGCATATTTAGATACTACTACTACTAAATGTGCAGGCGAGCCTTGTCCTGGACAACTCAAGCCAAGGTTCCGGCACTGAGGCCACTGGCGGACCCATTGTGCCATTCCTGCTACCTAGACATCCATGAAGCCGAGCCCTTCAATAAAGGCCACAACCTTTTTCAATGGATGTCTGCTTGTGTCTCCAGTGGCCATAACAGGGACTCCGAATATTCGCCTGAGTAGTACAGCCCAGTGTGGACACTCTTAGAGAACATGGACTGACGTTTCGTCAGTTATGCCGCAACCCCTACATAGGGAACTTTCCTCTACTCCCAAGTTGTGGAGGTGTTTCCTCATACAGCAGTGCCCTGTTAGGAGTCCTGCTATCTTCCTTAGCCTACTCCTTGGTAGTTCAGTAGCTGCCCTGGCGTGTCCATCAGTCCATCCCTTCAGTAAAAGTTTGGATTGTCTAGTACCCTGCAGAGCATTCCAATGAGCGAGGTGCTGATTCCTGAGCCACTTGTTCGTCTCCTTGCGTATTTTTTGTTTTGTTAGGCCCAGGGTCGGACCCGGGCCGCAGAAAGGAGCTGCCGCCCCTTCCGCAGCCAGTGCATCCGCCATCTCGTTGCCTTCAAAACCAGAGTGGGCTGGAATCCATTCTAGCCGCACCACGTTCCGCATTGCAAGATTATCAAGTCGTTCTCGACATTCGTTAGCAAGTCCTGAGTTGCTGGTATACCCACTCAGGGCTTTAATTGCTGCCTGACTGTCGGAGTATATGGTTATGCGTCGATCCACATAACCTCTGTCTAGTTTTATTTGCGCACATTCCAAGATAGCATATATCTGATGGTGTATCTGATATGCAGATACACCATCACCCAATGGTACACAAACTTGTGTTCTTGGGTTCCTGGAGTAAATTCCAGCCCCTGCTCTATCACCGGAGCATGAGCCATCTGTGTACCAGACGGTCCCATTAGGCTGTGTATTCCTCTTTTTTTCCCAGGACTCTCTATCCTGGATCATGGCCCTGTATGGGGTAGCGAAGTAGTACTTACGCAGGCATTCATCAGCCGCTCGAGCCAGAACTGGAATATCTTCCAGGAGCCGGAGCTTCTTGACGTGCCTGCACTCTTCCCCTCTTCGCACGTATCCCAGCCGTTTCAAGCGCAGGAAAGCCCTACCCGCCTCAGCCTCGATCACATGGTGTAGAGGCCGAAGACCAAGGATCACTTCCATCGCAACAGTTGGTGTAGTCCTCATGCAGCCAGTTGCCCCCAAACTGACCACCCTTTGAAGGCGTGCCATT
>CAJUYH010010001.1:0-12912 GCA_910591685.1 Galerucella tenella
GAAAGGTATAATTTTTGTAGGAGTATTTCGTGGTTGACAGTGTCAAATGCTTTTGCCAGATCCAAGAAAACTGCTGCAGTTGGAATACTATTGTCGCAAAGTTAGGGATAAAAAAATTAATTTCTACTTATTTTTTCTTGACAACGGTAGCTGGAACGCCACCGAAACGTTGAAATAAAGAATTTAAAAATATTGTGGTTTAATTTCCCAAGAAATTAAAAAAAGACTGATGATAGATTGACAGTTCCTGATGAATACAAATAGCGAATACTATTTACTTACGTCTCTTACATCAGTAAGCTGGAGAAGCTGGCCCTTATTTCGGCATTCTCGTTCTAAATAGCTCAACAAAGATGTTACCATCTCTTGACATATACTGTTCAGCTGCTTCGGCATTTTATTAACTACACACTGCAGATTTGCCTAAATAATTAGTAATGAAAATAACTGTTTTTTTAATCTTAAAGGAAGAATGGATTTAAAAGCACCAAAAAAACTTGTAAATATTAGACGATGATCGAATATCAATAAACGTCAAAACAAACTGGGGAATTTTTGAGGATAAATTGTAATTACGGTTGGTAAATTGATATTTATTCCTACACTTTAGTGTAAAGTCTCCTTTCGGTAAAGGGAACTGTAGTTATTAATTATGAAATCGGTGTTTGGCAACATGGTCCAGTTATGACAGACGTCATGGAAAACGGTTTTTATCTTAGAACATAAAACAGACAGGAATGAGTCTTGTCACTTGTCACTTTATAAGAAAATGCGACGGAAGTCGCCATCTGCAACACCCTAATTATGACTAATTTGTGAAGTTGACGTTTACTGACGCAGATTGTAGGCATGTTTTTTTTTACATCATTTATTCACCATTGGTTGAATGACGTCAGTCTCCGCTGCAACGACATGTTCGAGTCATCAGTGGCACATAAAAAAACGCAGTTGTTATTTAAATCATCTGACCACTGACAATATATTTCTAAGTTGATTGTTCTTATTTTTTCTTGACAACGGTAGCTGGAACGCTACCGAAACGTTGAAGTAAAGAATTTAAAAATATTGTGGTTTAATTTTCCCAAAAAATTAAAAAAAGAATGAATAATATACCACAAGGAACATACAGAAGATAGTTCATCTGATAGTTCCACTTGAAATTTTTTCAATTTCTGACGCTGTTAATAGCGCCGTCATTACCTTGTTACCACATTTTAAATTTATTTCTATTAATTCGTCCATTTCTTTGACTGCTTCAAAAAATCGTTAGTTTTTTGAGGTTAAGTTGTCATTTTGTTAACCACCAAAGTTATCCACCAACTCGATACAACGGTGGAGTGGTTTCAATTTTGATTGATGCAACAGTAATAAATGAACGCGTCATTTCTTCAATCTATAATCCACCAATGAATATAAAAATGCAGTTGGTCGATTGGTGGATCTACCGGTGAATAAAAGAACATGCCCTGTTTATGTAGTTTTTTTTTCGTGAAAATAAGCTTAAACGAAAGTATTATTAAAAGTATTATTATATATTCGTATTTTCATTGCTCCTAGACAATATTGTTTGTATAGGACATAGGACAGCTTATAGTTTTATATTTAATACATTTCAATAAGCTACAATTTTAAAATTTCACATATCCCATACCCTATACAAACAGTACGCCACTGTCAAAACGGAAACGACTATTCGCCATTTGCAACCTCCTACTTGTTTATTTATGGGAAAACTAATTAAATGCGTAATATTTTTCAGTCTGAAAAACCACAAAACGGTGCAGCCGAATCGGATAGTTTTTTACCACAAGACAATTCGAAAACCAATGGAATTACAAAGTAAGTCTAGTTTTTTTTTCTTAATTAAATAATTTTTGTTTTATGTTTACAACGCAAAAAATTCGTGGAATTCTAGACCAATTTAATCATTTTGTACGCTTTCACTAGGATATGATGAGGTGTACAATTAGTATTAAATTAAACGGAAAAACGTGGATGGAAAGTTTAAAAATAAAAAAAAAGACAGGAAAACACAATTTTTTAATAAAAATGAAAATATTCATTAAATAATTCAACCTTGGATAATTATTTAACCCATTTAACCAGATTTGGCTCCGTCCGACTATCATTACTTTCCTCGACTGAAAAAAAGTTTGAAAGATCGTAAATTTTCTTCCAACGAGGAGGTAATAAAAGCTGTGGAGGTCTGGTTTGCAAAGCAACAAGAAACATTTTTTTTGAAAAGTCTAGAGACGTTGCAGGTTCGCTGTAATAAATGTATCCAATTAAGAGGAGAATAATATTTTGAGTAATAAAATATTTTGACATTGAAATTTTGTTCGGTTCTGTAGTAGGCTAAGAATTTTTCAATATACATACAGGGTGTACCAACCTTACGACAAACTTCGGTATATGGGTTATTTTAAGAGATATCAAAAAATGTTATTAACAAAAATAGTGGATGTGTTGAAGGTCCATATTTTGAAATAATTTCGAACTATACAGAGTGCTGCATAACTCCGTTACAAACCAAACAAATGATTTTTTAAATGGGAACCTCTGTATATTATACCAAATTCGTATTGATTATATTTTTTTGAAGCTTTTGATATAAGGTTTTGCCACGTTATACAGAGTCCTTCCAAAGATATGGACACGTTTATGTGAAAATCGTAGGTAAATCAACGCTCTGTCGCTTGTTGTACGTTGATGAAAAAAAATGCATTTCGCCAAACTGAGTTTTGTTATATGATGCAATATCTCCGTACCCTATTAAATTTTAATTATATTCTTTCTTGTATACAGGGTGAACGGAAACCTATAATTTTCTTTCTTCTTTCAAATGGAACACCCTGTATTTTATGGCAAAAATAGAATCTTCGATTATGTAACTCTAATTTTTGTCAAGCATTCCTTATACCCAAAGTTTATAAAAACAGAGTTATTTTGTAATATTTATTGTAAAATATAATTACTGACACCTATTATGTGAAAGCATTAAACGTTGTATGTAACAAAAAATCCTAATTAATTTTAAATTTTAATGAACAATTCATTATAAACAAAACTAGCCACCAAAAGTATAATCCCAACCGTAATATTAAACTAAAAGTTCAAAATGTTCACCGTAAACATAAATGCAATGCTGCAGAATAGTTCAAATGATTGACTAAAATTTCTCAGCATATCAACGTTAGCAGATCGAAATGCCGCACTAATTATCTCAATCATGTCATCTCTTATAGCCGGGGAATCTATAAACTTATTCCTCACAAGACCCGAAAAAAATGAATATACTTTTGTTAAATCGGGTGACCGAGCTGGCCAATCAGTTGGGCCCCCTCTTACAGCATTGTATTGCTGTTAACGGTGAACACTTTGAACCTTCAGCTTAATATTACGGTTAGGATTATACTTTTGATAGCTAGTTTTGTTTAGAATAAATTATTCATTAAAATTTATCATCAATCAGGATTTTTTGTTACTTACAACGTTTATTGCTTTCACATAATAGGTCAATAATTATAGTTTACAATAAATATTACAAAATAACTCTGTTTTTATAAACTTTGGGTATAGGGAATACTTGACCAAAATTAAAGTTACATAATCGAAGATATTTTTGCTATAAAATACAGGGTGTTCCATTTGAAAGAAGAAAGAAAATGACAGGTTCCAGTCTCCGTTCACCCTGTATATAAGAAAGAATATAATTGAAATTTAATAGGATACGGAGATATTGCATCTTGTTACGAAACTCTGTTTGGCGAAATACATTTTTTTTCTTCAACGTACAACAAGCTATATACAGAGCGTTGATTTACCTACGATTTTCACATAAAGGTATCCATATCTTTTGAAGGACTCTGTATAACGTGGCAAAACCTCATATTAAAAGCTTCAAAAAAATGTAACCAATCCTAATTCGGTATAATATACAGGGGTTCCCATTTGAAAAATCATATGTTTGGTTTGTAACGGAGTTATGCAGCACTCTGTATAGTTCGATATAATTTCAAAATATGGACCTTCAACACATCCACTATTTTTGTTGATAACATTTTTTGATATATCTTAAAATAACCCATATACCGAAGTTTGTCGTAAGATTGGTACACCCTGTATGTAAGCGAATGGACAGTTAGAAGAAGACTTCTTACTAATAGATTGTTGTGCAGCAGGATAGCTACAGGGCCAGCATTGGATTTTGCTCGAAATCACGTGTCGTGGAACGATACAAATTGGAGCAAATCACGTTTTTGCCTCAATGGATCAGACGGACCTTGATGAGTAGACGTAAATTTCTTTGGTTTGTTGAGGTTTGGGCAGGTATCATTTGAGATGCTCGCAAAAAGTTGGTTTTCGTAGAGAATAGCTCTCTTAACAAATACATATCATAACGGAGGTCCTGGATGATTGTTTTGCCTTTCATGGTCGCTATAGCTGAACAAAGCATTTTCACAATACTCTGCCATATTCTCTACTCTGGCGGAAAGTTTCTCATATCATCATAGTGACGCGAACCGTGCGCTATGACATCACCCTAGTGTGATATCATATCGCACGGTTCGCATGAATTCGATTAACGTGGTTTTCTTATTTAAATTTACCTACGTAATAACTACAAATATAGCACAAAACACGAAATATATTCAAAAAAAAACAAGTAGGTACGGCCGGAAATCGAATCGCGGTCATTACATAAAAGGGTAAACGAATTATAATTGTGAGATAAACTAGAAATAAAGTGTTGGTCTCGGTTATTTATTATAATGGAAGTTGATACTGATAGTAGCGAAAAACCTAGGGTAAGGTAATTTTTAAATATTCATGGCCGTAGGAGAAATAGTGTACATAACTCGTTGCAAAGTGAATTTCACTCATTTCATTTCCGCACTCACCGATGTCAACATTATTTTTTAAAAACCATTACATTAAACAATACTTGTTACAATTCTCTCATGGTCGTAGGAAAAATATTGTACATTTCTTGTGCGAAAGTGATTTTTCACACTCGTAGGAGTGTCTCAACACTTCCCACTCGTGTGAAAAATGTCGCTTTCCGCACTCGTTACGTAATATACTATTTTTTATCTACTTATGTTGTACATTAGAGGACCGACAGTTTTTGTTGTTTCAGATATAAAATATCTACGTCTGGAGATTTGGAAGCGAACCACCTGGGCTTTGATCCCTTCAAAGCCAGGCAGCTTGAACATCCAGTTTCGTAAGTATTAATTTTAAAAAACAAAATATAAAGTTCGTTGAATTTATAACTAAAAAAACCTGAATACAAAAGAATAATAATGTGACATTTATGAATGAGTGTATGTCTAAACAACTTTTACTAGATTACGTAACTAAACTCGTCTTATATGTACTCTATATATAGGTAGTTCAAGGTTGTTTTTTTTAGGGCGAGTTGTACCAAACACCTAAACTCGGTTTAATGATGACTGATGTTTAGACTGATGTAATTGTTGATAATAAATACAATAATCAGCCACAGTCCAAACATCAGTTATCATTCAACCGCGTTCAAGTGTTTGGTACAACTCGCCCTTAATTCACTTCTGATTATATTTTATTTTTTCCGTAAATCGCTAGAAAATTTTGATATTTTAGATAAAAAATTTTCAAAGAAAGTGTCAAGATTTCCTTCCCTGTAAGGAAATATAATTTCCCAACGATCACTACCCAAAGTATGCTTTTGTATACTCAAATCTAACAGCAAAGTTGATGTTTTCCGTGAACTGTCATAATTTGACATTATTTCCGCTCTCCTATTTCCATTTACAATAGTAGTAGTAGTAGTGAATCATAGGTATATTGAAACAAAATTTAGGACAGTCTGAATATTTTAGTTAAAATACTAAAATTTGAAGTTATTTCGAACGAAATTAAGCCTTATTTTATAGAATAAGTAAAAATATTTAAACAGTCAGAAGGTAGGCAATACATTATACACCTAGTTGTAATAGTGGTTGCATATACATGTACCTACCTACTATTTTGTGCAAATACTTCAATTTTAGTTTATAAAAAGTTATCTGTTTATAAATAAATAATATGGCCAATAGCTACTGAAGAGATCGCCAGTGGCGGACTACTTGAATTTTTTTAAAGGTGTAATATTATTCTAAATCTAATTCTGTTTCACTGTTGTGATCAATTGCAATAGGATCTATATTATTTTGAATATGAATGTTTATAACGTGCTGTACAGAATTTTTCCAGATTTGAATGGAATGAGATTGAAAATCACTACGTTTTTTTCTTTTTCTTCCGCTTAATTTTCTTTCTTAATATTCTGGTACCCAAACGAGTGTTTCAGCCTCTCTCCACCCCCAACCCTTGAATCCTGTATGTGGACTACTACTACTACTTAATGTGTAGGCGAGCCTTGACCTAAAGTCAAGGTTCCGGCACTGAGGCCACTGGCGGGCTCATTGTGCAAAGAGCTGCCGTCCCTTCCGCATCCGCCATTTCGTTGCACGATCAGCAAGTCGTTCTCGACATTCGTCAGCAAGTCCTGAGTTGATGGTATATCCACTCAGGGCTCTAATTGCTGCCTGACTGTCGGTGTATATGGTTATGCGTAGATCCACATAACCTCTGTCTACGTTTATCTGCGCACATTCCAAGATAGCATATGTCTCGGCCTGATATGCAGATACACCATCACCCAATGGTATACAGATTTGTGTCCTTGGGTTCCTAGAGTAAATTCCAGCCCCTGCTCTGTCACCAGAGCATGAGCCATCTGTGAACCAGACGGTCCCATGAGGCTGAGTATTCGTCTCTTTATCCCAGTATCCTCTGTCTCGGATCATAGCCCTGTATAGGGTTGCGAAGTAGTACTTGCGCAAGCATTCGTCAGCCGCTCGAGCCAGAACTGGAATATCTTCCAGGAGCCGGAGCTTCTTGTCGTGTCTGCACTCTTCTCCTCTTCGCACGTATCCCAGACGCTTCAAGCGCAGGAAAGCCCTCCCCGTCTCAGCCTCGATCACATGGTGAAGAGGCCGAAGACCAAGGATCACTTCCATCGCAGCAGTTGGTGTAGTCCTCATGCTGCCAGTTGCCCACAGACTGACCACCCTTTGAAGGCGTGTCAGTTGCGATCTAGCCGCGACCAAGGTTACCCTCGGCCACCAGACCAGAGCCGCATTTGTGAGCATAGGCAGCATGATCACTCTATAGAACCATATAATCGTTTTGGGGGTCAGTCCCCACCTCGGACCAATGGCTCTGGAAGTTGATGAATTGCAATATTTGTTTATTAGCAAATGTAGATCGCTTGTGGAAATCTCAAAATATTAATTTTTATTCTTTTTTTTTATATAGAAACTGCGATACGCTGACTCACCTTTTAAAAGCTTCACTAGGAACTGGTATATTGTCCATGCCCGCTGCTTTCGCAGCTTCCGGATTAGCCATGGGAATATTTTTAACAATCGTAGTATCAGTAATTTGCACTCACTGCTCTTATATATTGGTAAGTTTATATAGTTCGTCTCAAAGTATATCGTCTTCACTTTTGCCCGCAATCATAAAATTAATGGTCCAATTGCAATAAACCATACGGCCAATAGTTGCCGTAGAAAAAATCACCAGTGAAATTTTAAAAACGAAATATTATTAGAATAGAGGATATTGGTGTCTCTGTAAATAATCCGGTGTCTTTTAAAGCTTCTTCTTTAATGCACCCTCTACTTACAATCTAGTAAAAATATATAAACCGCCAGAAGGTAGGCAATTCATTATACACCTAGATGTAATAGTGGTTGCATGTACACATTTTCCACAATTAGGTCGTACATGGTCGTATTTAGACGATTTCCGGCAAAAGTTGAGACGATATACTATATATACCGGGTGTCCCCAAGCTATCGTATACAGGCAATATCTCGCTTATTTGACAAGATGTTTAAAAAATAAAAAAACTGCCTTGAATGGCATCAAAGTACCCTTCTAATGGCGTATAAAAAAAAAGTGTTTAAAATTATTTCCTGCAGAATCCTTGCAAGCTGCAAAACGTGTTACAAGTGTTGTTGTGCAGTCCCCGTCTGAATCATAGCTGGTGTAACGCTACGAGATGCTTCACGAATGCATTCTTTAAGATAACTAAATCATAAAATACTTCGACCTAGAATTGTAATCTCAGAGTTGAACATGAGAGAATAATTGGCAAACTTTTGTTGACGCAAGATTTGGCGAAATACACTCTAGTCACGATTTACATTTTTTAATAAACAGCTGCATGTTGTGTTATTTTGGTAAAGTCAATTTATTTTTTTAAAATCTCAAATTCTCCCTCAATTTGATATTCAAAATTCCCGCTGAAATTTATAGTTCCTGCGGCCAAACTTCAGATGGCTTTTAAAACAGTAGTCACTGCTGACAACATAAGAGTTACAATTCTAGGTTGGAGTATTTTATGATTTAGAGGATCTTGAAGAACGCATTCGTGAAGCAGCTGAGCGTTATACCAGCTATGATTCAGACGGGTCCAGCACAACAACACGTTTTGCAGCTTGCAAGGATTCTGCTGGAAATAATTTTGAACATTTGCTGTAATTATCTGTTCGTTTTTCGAATTGCATCAGATGTATTTTAGATGACATTCATACTTCGTGAAATATTGTTGCTTTTGTTATTATTAATTGAAAAAAATACCAAGTATGTGCTATCGTTGTATTCCAAATAGAACGACACGCAATTTTCAATGACAATATACAGGGGTGCCATTTAATAAACGAAAAGTGAGGGGGAGCTACCACAGTACTGTCAAATGCAAAAAAAAATTATAAGTCATTAGGAAGGTACTTTAATGCCATTCAATGCAGTTTTTTTTATTTTCTAATAATCCTGTCAAATAAGCGTGATATTGCCTGTATACGATAACTTGGGACACCCGGTATATATTTCTTCGATTCACAACATACATCAACTTCTGTAATATCTTTAGGTAACCAGCGCTCACGAATTGTATAAAAAAACAAGAAGAACGCAAATGAGTTTCGGGGACGTGGCCGAGGAGTCCTGTTTGACAGGTCCAAAATGGGGTAAAAAGTTCGCTCCGTACGCTAGGTAAATAGTTCTACAACATAAACAGGATGTTACAAAATAACTTTATTTTTTCCTTTTTAGACAAATAATACAAATCGGTTTATTGGTAACCTATTTTATGACCTGCAGTTGTTATACCGTCATAATGGCGAAAAATTTCAACCACGTCGTCAACCATTACATAGGCTACGAAGTGGAAGTTAGAATAACGATAGCTATCCTATTAGTACCTCTCATCTTTTTGGTCTACGTACCTAACTTGAAGTACTTGGCGCCGTTTTCTATGGCGGCGAACGGCTTCATGGCTGTCGGTTTAGGAATTACTTTTTATTATTTGGTGATCAATTTGAAAGGAACGAATACAGTACCGATGGTAGCACCGATCACCACCATGCCCGTTTTCTTTAGCATCACGATTTTCGCCATTGAAGCCATCGGAGTGGTAAGTAGAGTTCATATATAATAACCTTCTTGGTGTGCGTCATCTATTGTTAATGTCCTTCTAACACATTACGTTGGAAAAAATGAAAAAAAAAGGCAGGTCTTATCAAAATATCCCAAAAATTTGATAAGTTGATGTTTAGATCAATCGGGAGAAATTGCAACATTCAAAATAGGATGCAGACGTACCTTTTGTAGCGGCAATGTGTTACGTCTTTTTATAATGTCCCATTGATGTTATACGTTGTACAATATCAGAGATAATATGTAATAATGATCGGGAATCAATTATAATAAAACGCACCTTCATTGACCCTTGCAAACATTACATTTTTATCTATCAAAACACATCTTAACTTCTGACCTATTATATGCAACCCATAACACATGCATGATTTATTATGTTTTGCATAACTCCTTACATCCCTTTTTTACAGATCTAGCCTCCGAGGTGGCTTACTCAGCCTTCCGGAGGAAGATATTTGATTTCGTAATACAAAAGCCTCCTCAGCGTCCTCGACAACTGCATTATTCCTATTATCGGGAAAATCTACAACATTCTCAAATCTTTTATCATCACTATAATTTTCACTTGAACTTTCATAATTTTTTGTGTCACTATTTGTACTATTCATTTCGCTTTCTTCTTCTTCCTGTGGTACACTGTTTTCTAACTCTAAGAAACATTTCATTCCTCCGTCTCTCCTTTCTTTTGATAGTGTTAAAAATGGAGGATGGCTTTGTTTGTAAGCAACATTCTTTGCTTTGAGAGGATTGTGAGATTGTCTAATAAATTTTCTATTCCTTATTAAAACTTCCAATTTTCATTTTTATTTTGTATGTATGTATTTTGTATATGCAACCCATAACACATGCACGATGTATTATGTTTTGCATAACTCCTTACAACTGACAGTTCCCGTCAGGTCTGTACTTTGTTGTTTACGGTCAATTATTTTATGAAAAGTTAATATTAATCTAATTGTTATATTAAATTTATTTAAATAATACAAAAAAATGCCTATATACACGGAAAAACATCAGCATTTTGAAAGTTCTCTAGTATAAATTGATATGCAACCCATAACACATGCACCATGTATTATGTTTTGCATAACTCCTTACAACTGACAGTTCTCGTCAGGACTGTACTTTGTTGTTTACGGTCAATTATTATTTATGAAAAGTGTGAATATAAATCTTATTGATATATTTATTTAAATAATACAAAAAAATGCCTAGATACACGGAAAGACATAAGCATTTTGAAAGTTCTCTAGTATATTCAGTTAGAAAAAGAAGCCATTGAATGTACTATACATAATTTTCTATCAATTTATTGAAATTTTATAAAAATCTTTCTCTTTTAGATTATGCCGTTGGAAAATAACATGGGTACCCCTCAATCGTTCGTCGGCTTATGCGGTGTGTTGAATCAAGGAATGAGCGGAGTCACCCTCGTCTATATTTTGATAGGTTTCTTCGGGTATCTCGCTTTTGGAGATAAAGTTGAGGGTGCTATTACATTGAATCTTCCCCAAGGTGCTTAGTAAGTATTAAATTCATATACTTACATATTTTAGAGTGTCTTGAAAATATTTTTTCCATAGTACTTGGTAAGCTTCGTAACATTTTGATAGGTGGAGCCTATGCGGATGGTTTCTATACATTTGAACTACTTACAGCTCTGATGGTCTTGCGTGAACT
This sequence comes from Galerucella tenella, assembly GCA_910591685.1. Classification (NCBI taxonomy): domain Eukaryota; kingdom Metazoa; phylum Arthropoda; class Insecta; order Coleoptera; family Chrysomelidae; genus Galerucella; species Galerucella tenella. Next base: position 11,218 of record CAJUYH010010001.1, read on the forward strand.
AGTGGTTCTGGTTACTACTTGTATGTATGTTTGTTTGTAATCGACTCCTTTGGACTCGATTTAGACCCACTTTAAAAACGAACAGATGAATTTGAAATTTTGCAATACAATATAGAATATAGGGTGTTATTAAATCTTGGTGGTTGGTATTGAATATATTGTAGATATACCAACCCCGTTTGGCTTTTTTTACTTTTTTCATTATTATAATTATTTATTTTTCTTTTAGTGCTGCGCAAGCTGTCAACATCTTGGTGGGTGGAGCGGTTTTCTGTACATTTGGACTACAGTTCTACGTGTGCATCGACATAATGTGGAGCTCGATAAAGGATCGTTACGCTAAAAATCAACATTTAGCGAATTACGTGATGCGTACTATAATGACAGTCGCTTGTGTTACGCTAGCCATAGCAGTACCCACCATCGTACCGTTCGTATCTTTGATCGGTGCTTTTTGCTTTTCGATTTTGGGACTCGCAGTACCGATTTTCATTGAAATGTTGACGTTTTGGGATAAAGGATTCGGTAGATTTCATTGGAAGATGTTCAAGAATATTTTAGTTGTTTTGGTTGCTATAATGGCTTTGATTTTCGGTTCGAAATCTGCCATCGAGGATATCGTCAAAATGTACTCGAGTAATGTATTGAATAACGGTACATTTGAAAATGTATTGTTAAATAATACGTCAATTAATTCTACTTATTTCGATACTACAACGAGCGTACCGGTTATATCGAATTCGACTTTGTAAAAGTTGTTAGAAGGATTTTAATTTTTTTTTTTAGAAAATCGTTGAAAGGGTGTGTAATCTTTGTGTGGAAATTTTTAGAAAAAATATTCAAACCTTTCAGCTATCCTTTGAAAATTTTGTTGATATTTAACGAATTGAATTTAAAAAACTCAACCTCATTGTTTTTACCATAAGATTACACGTTGTTTCGAACCACACTGTATTTACACTGTTTAAAAAAAATCGATACATTTTTTTCTTAATTATATCGAATATTTTCCTCATTTATTAAATATCCCATAGGGACAAAGCTTCTGAAAAGACCCTGAAGACTTTTACACGAGAAAAACGAAATTGAGTTTACGGAAGGGGGGAAAATGGCCCCCTAAACACTGGAAAACGGTTTTCTCGCTAATATCTGGCTAATTATGCGAATTAGAGAATTTTTCTCCAAATAAAAAATGAAGATCGTCTTTATATCTACAGAAATGGTCCTTATTATTTTTTCCGAAAATTCGATAGGTGTCTAGATAATGAGACCTAAAAGTCTCCTCATTCCAGCTGCTGATGGTAGGAATTCTGCTGTCTATGCATTAACTTTTAAGCGGGCTAAGAAATTGTTCCATAGCTCGGCAAAAAATTGACATTTTCCGATGATTTTCTTTGATTCACATATTTAGCCAGATACTAGCGAGAAATCCTTTTTCCAGGGTTTAGGGGGTCATTTTCCCCCCTTCCGTAAACTCAATCGCGTTTTTTCTTGTTTAAAAACACCTGTCGTGACCTACAAATTGAGCCCAAAGTGAAGTCCTCAGCGACTTTTCAACAGCTTTCGATATCTTCAGGTGTTCAGTTACTGGACTATGTAAACCGGGAACTATTCGTAAGTAATTACTCAAGTGCATCAAAATTACCGATAACTTTTTATTCAAGCATGTTGTCTAATGGTTGCACGAGTTTATTT
>CAJUYH010010003.1:0-12909 GCA_910591685.1 Galerucella tenella
TGTGTCCAGAGCTATAGAGGAAGTGACTACTGCAATAGTAACAACATAATATGGAGACACATGGCTGCAGTTTCCAATCATCCAGATATAAGAAATGGTATTAAACAAAGATTTTTAAATGCAAAAATTTTTCCAGGAGTTATTGGAGTGATAGATTGCACCCATATCGAAATAATTAGACCCGAAGAACAAGAACATGCATATATTAATCGGAAGGGCTATCATTCAAAAAATGTACAGATAATATGTGACTTTGATTTAAGAATACTGAATGTGAATGCTCAGCATGGTGTCATGATTCTCACATCTGGAGAAATTCATTAGCAAGACAAGAAATGGAAAGAACATACATAAATGGGGATCAACACTCATAGCTTTTAGGTGACTCAGGATATCCTCAAGAACCATGGTTGATGACTCCCATATTGAATGCTGCTCCAGGAACCCCTGAATCACGTTATACACAATACCATATCCAAGCAAGAAATTGTGTTGAAAGATGCATAGGTGGTAGGGTAGATTTCTTTGTCTTTATAAAATTTTAAGGTATTCACCTATAAAGACAGGAAATATAATAAATGCATGTGCAATACTGCATAATGTTTGTACCGAAGGCAGGCTGAATGATGAATTCCAAGTGCTACATATTGCTGAACAACCAGATTATATTTATGTTCCCTATCAAGGTGACATCATTGGAAGAGGATTTATTGCCAGACAAGCACTAATTAATCAATACTTCCAATAGAACTAGCTCTACAGTTATTTATTTATAGATTAGTTTAAATTATTGCAACATACCTTATTTCACTCTAAATAAATAGCAGAAAATAGTTTGTCCAATTTTCTGAAATACAGGTATTTAGGTACTACTATGTGAAAAAATAATATCTAAATGTTGCAGTATAAAATAATTAAAGGTAGTTTTTATTATTGTGTTTGAATTGGTTTGTTCTATTGAATTTCTAAATTGCCTAGAAGCTGTTTTGATGCTTTTCCATATGATTTATTATTTTTATTTAGTTTTTTGTGATGCAATAAATGATGACTATTATAACCTGAAAGAATTAGTTTACCCCACCCATTGAAACAAATATTTGAATATTTGAAATAAATATATGATTAAAGTAAAAACACAAACATAATATATTTACATATACAAAATAAAATAAATATATTTAACAATAAGGAACCAAAGATGAAGCCTACTATTTAAAAAATAAAACGATACTTATAATAAAACAAATATGATATTTAACAACAACTATTCACACAATACATGAGATCTAACAAGGTTAAAACTAAACTAACTAAGTTATACCCTATGTCTAGGTACAAAGTGTTCTGCTAATATTTTTAATGATTCTGCAATACTGGACATATCAGTTTGCATTTTCTCTAATAGGTCTAAAGACTGATGGTTCAGTTGCAGAAGGTCTCCAGATAATCTTCTCCCTGTTCTCAATTTCTTTTTTTTAACACTATTGCTTTCCTCATTTTTCCTTTTTGTGGTCTCTTGGCAACTTTGATTTCCATAATTATGTTCTAATAATACTTTTGAGGTGCTTGGTGTCAATTCAGGTGTACTAACACCTATAGGTGTTTGAACCTAAAATATCAAACAATATTAGTTGGTTGGCATTTATTTGAATTGGTTATTAAAAAATTGTGAATAACTTATCAAAACATACCTTTTTAAAACCTGATTCAGGAACTCCTTCATCTCCCAGCACAACTTTTGTTCCCATTACTTTTAAAAGTCTTTCTTCTAAATTACTTAAGGCAGGATTTTCTGATGGTCCCCCGCCAGTTTTTGCTAATTGTCTTTTTAAGTTGGCTGCTTTTGCCTTAGTTTTACATTTCCAGTCAGTCAGTGTCTAAAAAATTAAATTTTAATTATTTAACAAATTTCAAGAAATGTAATTTTAAAAAACATAACCTTGATATGATTATTCAGTTACTTTTCTCCAGGACTCTACGGGTTTTTCACTAAAACCTAGGTTGTTCAGTCTCTCTGCAACAGTCTGCCACAAAGCATTACACTTTGTCTTTCCGTCCACCCCATTAAATTTATTTGTTACCAGTTCTGGGTTGTTTTCGCAAAGATGCAACAATAGTTGCCAATGCTCCATACGAACCCTCATATCTTTATTTTGAAATGTTCTTCAGGGATAATCCACTAATGGTGATGATTTGTCGTTACTTTTGCCTTTTGTGTCAAATGTCATAAATTTGATAATATAACCTAACTAATTTATACGAAAACGACACGTCTTGACATATAGAAAACGATAGATAACTTGTATATTAATAGAATGGTATCCCTTTCTATTGATATAGTTATGTTCTTCTACTTTTGGTTTCAATATTGCAACATGAGTTCCTTCAACACAGCCTATCACGCCAGGAAAACCCTGATTCATAAACTCCAATTTCAATGAATTTCGTTCTTGAATGGTGGATGGTAAGTAAATGTGATTTTCTGTTATATTAGAAATGGCTTCAGTGACCATATAAATCGTTCTATGTACCATAGCTTGACTCAATGCACAGTTGTATTCCACTCCCAGACATTTTTGATAAGATCCTGTAGCAAAAATGCACATAAAACTTTGTTTTCAATGGTAACACATTTCCTATTGATTGGTTCATTCATAAATGGTCTCAGATCTTCAATTAGCATTCTCACTGAACGTTTATTGAGGCGAAAAAGCTCAATAAATATTTTCTCTGTTAAACTGAAAGGATCACTGGATGCACGTAATTCTTGTCGTCTACGGATTAATCTCAGATTTCTTTCTCGATTAAGTTAGACCAATAGACCTTCATGGAAAATCGGTAACATTTTGATAATTCAGAGTAAACAAATGGAATATGTTCTTGAAGTTTTAAGATATCCCGCTTTCAGTTTTTACAACTCCGCACTGCGCATTATAAATTTTAGATACAAGGTAACTAATGCTCAATACAATTATTAAAATTCAATGGAATTAAAATCTAGAAACTCATTGATTTTTAAATGAAATTATTTTTGTTAATTGTTAGGCATAGGGCCCACCGCTTATTCTGTAATTTTTTTTGATAAATTAAATATTCCAATCCTATAGTAGCATCTAACAATAGTCTTGATTAAAAAAAAAAGAAATGTTCATATCGTGTCTCTAGAAAAAGTAATTTCCTCAAAAATCTCAATAGGAGTGCGGTCCTGCATGTGGTATCATAAACTGCTTCCACAAACAGCTCCGAGAATTTTGCCGTAAACCCGGCAAAACTAAATCTTAAATCGCCCAAAAGGCACTAAGTGATAGTTAACAATCAACGTGCATAATTAGTGAGTAATATTCATATATTATTTAAGGTTTATTGTATATTCCTTTCCAAATCATTCGATCTGTAAACTTATCTACTAACTGGAATAAGTAAAAACTCGACTGATAACTGACTAATTCTACTGGTTCTGTACACAGCAGAGCCGTATTCAGTATTTTGATGAAGCCAACATTCGAAAAGGGTTAAACATGAGTGAAATGAATCTTCCATCAACTAATAACACCATCAACAATTCATCCAACAACAAAACTAACTTGAATCCAAATGCAAACACAAGATCATACTCTGCTGCGTTAACACAAAATTCTGTTTCATTTCCAAGTAAAGAGCAAGCCATTATTTTCAACTCATTAGATGGATTAAAACTGCAAGATTATCTTTTGTGTCTCGGACCACTTGTCAACCCCAAAAATATTATATTCTCCTCCAGAATTTCCAATAATAGAGTATGTGTGTACCTGTCAAATAAATCAATAGTGGATAAATTTCTGAACGATTATGGTGAGATCAAGATCGATGGAACAACAATCCCTGCTAGAAGATTAATAACGCCATCTGAGAGAATGGTTCTATCAAACGTCTGTCCTACTATTCCGCATCAAATTCTTATAACTGAATTAGAAAAAATTGGTCTGAAGCTAATGTCTCCTATTACATTCCTTAGAATCGGCGCAACAGATCCTGCGTACAGTCACATACTTAGCTTTAGAAGGCAAGTGTACATATCACCTACAGAAAACCAACAAATACCCGAATCTCTAGAAGTAACATACGACGACTTAGTATATCGTATATTTTTAACTACAGATACTACATGTTACAAATGCAAACAATCAGGTCATGTTGCAGCAAAATGTAGTAATCAAGCTCCTACCACCTCATCACAAAATACACCCTCTTTTTCATCTCAACAACAACAAAGTAATGTATCAGAATCACAGACAACTAGAACTAAAGATATTATCACAACGGAAAACTTACCCTCTGAGTCTACCAACAACTATAGCTTGAGCAATCAGAAATCAGTCAGTCCCAGAGAAAATATAACAAATTCTAACATGGAAGTCTCAAGGAAATCAGAAGACATGGAAATTATTGCATCCCCAGAAGAAAAAATGTCAGCAGTAAAACGCAGTGTATCCGAAATTGTAACTCCAAGCCCACAGGATACACCAGACGTTAATGAAACATTCAATCTGGACAGCAGCTTTCCAGCGCTGCCAATGAAAGCCCCATCCAAGAACCCCAAACTCAAAAATGTATTTTCCTCTGCTGCAATCAATCTACCACAAAACATAGTCGATTTTATAGATAAACACACCCCTTCTTTTCCACTAAACAGCCAACAACTTATGGATCTTTTTGAAAATACCCAGGGCAGCAAAGACGTCCTTAATATTATTAAGGATTATACACTGAACTTCCAATCGGTAATTAAAATGTTGGAAGAAGTTCATTCACAAGCCGAGGATAGAAAAATTAAGGTTAAGTGTACCAAATTGTGCAAAAAGATCATTAAGCAACAAGAATCTCTGCAATCCGATCTTGACAGTGACCTATCCCAATACTAACTTAAATGCTTCCCTCTCTTTATCTTTTCTTATTGCCCTAAATAATATCATGTATAATAGCATTCTGCAGTGGAATATTAATAGTTACTACACTCGCCTGCCTTTATTTCAACTACTAGTGAATAAATATTCTCCGGAAATAATATGTCTTCAAGAAACAAATTTCAAAGATAACAATGTACATGCTTTGAGATCATACAATGTAAATTACAAAAACAGAAACAGGGATCATGCAAGTGGTGGAGTCGCGATTTACACTAAAGCTGATATCGCAGTTAATAGGATTGCAATTAATACAAATTTAGAAGCAATAGCAGTTACTGTATCAATATCCAAAAATGAAACTATTAGTATATGCAACATATATCTACCACCCAATCAACACGTAGACGAAACTGAACTAACGAACGTAATCAATCAAATCCCCTCACCTAAATTAATTCTTGGGGACTTCAATGGACATAATATTGCTTGGGGATCGGACAGGACTACGTCAAGAGGTAGGAAAATAGCTAGATTAACGGAAAAACTTAATCTAGCAATGTTTAATGACGGATCCAGAACACGTTTCGATGCCGCTACAGGTAACTTTTCGGCTATCGATCTAACACTAGCTAGTTCTTCTATAACACTCAATCATACGTGGAGAGTCCTGGATGATCTATACGGTAGCGACCACTACCCAATATTAATAACCAAAATGAATACCACTACAATAAATTCAACTACCCCTCTGCAAAAATGGAAGCTTAAAAAGGCAAACTGGGAACTATATGAAGATAAAATTAAAGAAGGAATCCAAAATATTTCGGTAACTGACGATGTTGATGTAACTTTAGCAGAATTCAACGAATTATTGATAAGTGCGGCTACAGAGGCAATTGGTAAAACAAAACACATTAAAAAAGATAAAACAGTACCTTGGTGGAACGAGGAATGTCAACAGGCTATAAAACAAAGCAAAAAAGCACTGAGTATTTATAAACGGCATAGAACCAACGAAAACTTAATAGACCTAAAGAAAAAAAGAGCTTACGCCAAACTAATAACAACAAAAACTAAAAAAGAGACGTGGCAGACATATGTACAAAAAATTCATTCAAACACAAATATATCTTCAGTATGGAGCAAGGTTAAAAGAATTGCGGGAGTAAAAAGCAACCACGGAATCAAATGCTTAGAACGGGACGAAAACTTAATAACAGACCACCAAGATATCGCAGAACAAGTAGCAGAAGTTTATAGTAAAATGTCCAGTGATGAAAATTACGATAAAAATTTTTTAAGGCACAAGAAAAAGGAAGAGGAAAATACAATAACCATAGAAAATAATATCGAGGATATTAATAGTCCCATCACCAAAGCCGAATTCTTAGAAGCACTTTCGGCCTTAAAAAATACGACTCCTGGGCCTGATGATATACCTACAGACTTTCTTCAGCATCTACCGAACGAAGCAGTAAAGTTTTTATTACAATTTTACAATGTAATCTGGGACAGTCATAAATTTCCCAGTCTGTGGAAGAAAGCTATTATAATCCCAATATTAAAATGCAACAAATCGCCAACAAATGCAAAGTCCTACCGCCCAATCTCACTAACATGTACAATGTGTAAACTTCTGGAGAAAATAATAAATAATAGGCTTATGTGGACATTAGAAGCCAAGAATCTTCTCAGTACAAAGCAAAGCGGATTCCGTCCTTTCAGATCCACTATAGATAACCTTGTACATCTAGAGAGCCAAATTAACGAAGCATTTTGCAACAAACAAAAATGTATTGCTGTCTACTTTGATATTTACAACGCTTTCAACTTAGCATGGCGTCACAAAATACTAACCACATTTATTACAATCATGGGGATTCCAGGGAAATGTCTTAGCTTTCATACAAAACTTTCTTCGGGACAGAAAGTTTTCTGTACGAACAAATGGACACATATCCTCTGTAAGAGCTCAAGAAAATGGGACACCGCAAGGATCTGTCATAAGCCCTACACTTTTCCTAATAGCCCTAAACGATGTCTTGAATAATCTTAAAACACCGGTGCAGGCCAAGCTGTATGTGGATGATATGTCCACACAATGACTCAACTGCTTCAACAGGAATTAGATAAAATTGATTACTGGTCCAGAATTAGCGGGTTTAGTTTTTCAGCTGAAAAAACTAAATATATAATTTTTTCCAAAAAGCCAACCCGTACAACACTTTCCTTAAACCTGCACGGAGAGAACATAAAGCAGTGCCATGAAATAAGATACCTAGGCTTAATATTCGATGAGACATTAAGCTGGAAACTTCACATCAGGCAACTAGTTATATCATGTCAACAGGGATTAAACCTACTAAAATGTCTAGCGAACAAGCGCTGGGGTGCAGATGGAAATATTTTACTTTTATTATACAAGGCATTAGTACTCTCAAAAATGGACTACGGTTGTATTGCATATTCTTCCGCAGTGCCCTCTGTATTAAAACCACTAGATATTATTCATAACAACGCTCTCCGTATAGTATCTGGTGCTTTTCGGACAACCCCTATAGATAGTCTTCAATGGGAAGTCGGGGAACCTTCACTTACTCAAAGAAGACAAGTAATCAGCCTGTCATATGCAGCAAAAAGACGTTCCATTAAGTCCAACATTCCAGATTTTGTATACTCCCTATCTTCTCACAAGAACACTAAAACCCACCTACCATTCCATTTAAGAATACAACACATTATAAATAAGTCACAAATACCTTTCCTCAAGTTTATCAGACCAACTTTGAAGCTTCGCCCCCATGGACAACTCCATTGCCTAATTTAAACCGGCAACTACTTGTATATAATAAGCAAGACAAAAATCCTCAGGTTATTATAAACCACTACCATGAGATAATTTCCCTTTATCCCCCGGATTCTACCCTGATCTTCACAGATGCATCAAAAACAAATTCTGGAGTGGGAGGCGCAGTCGTTGTACCAGAAAGAGTGGAAACATTTAAATTATCGTCAGAATCGTCAGTAATGACAGGTGAACTTTATGCTCTGCATGAAGCTCTTACTTATATAAATAGTAAGGAATCAAAGAATGTTATAGTAGTAACTGACTCTGACAACTCATTATACCTGCTATCCAAAATATATGTTCAACATCCAATAGTCAAGTTAATTAAAAATCAGTTGCACCAATTAACCGACAAAAATATCACATTCCTATGGGTTCCGTCACATATAGGGATAACAGGAAATGAAACAGCTGATAAACATGCCAGGAAAGCAGCATCTGATTCAAACATAAAATCAATTTTAAAGCCACTAGCGAATGATTTAAAAATTCATTATAAGCAAGAGTGGATTAAAAAATGGACCTCAGATTGGAAACAGAAGCCTTCAAAGTTGAAAGAAATCGAACCAAATTTTGCACCATGGAATAACAATCCGCCCAGTCGCTTCTCCCAAATGATCATGACAAGAATTTGCCTAGGCCATACTAGACTTACCCACGGACATCTGATCTCCAAGGATCCACCACCAGAATGTGACTTATGTGAAGAGTTGATAACCGTCAAGCACATATTAGTGGAGTGCCCTATGTATAGTGAAGAACGAACATTGTTCAGCATACCGAATAATTTAAGTGAAGTGTTCAGCACGTGCACCACAGAAAATATTTTAAATTATTTGAAGTGTTTGAAAATTATTCACCAATTGTAATTTCTAAATGTACATTGGCCGCTAATAGCCTACATGGCTGATGCGGTTTCTCTTTAAATAAAAAAAAAAAAAAAATCTCAATAGCATACAAAATTTGTGAAACACTATTTATAAACATTTCTGGAAAACTTTTTTCGGGGGGCAATTGATTTTTGTGTGATTAAGAATTTTTCTAATTTGCATTTCAGTTTCTAAACAAATTTTAGGAACTGATTCTGAAGGAATAATCATATGAGGAATTGTCTGGTACAATTTTAATGACTAAACTACTGAGACACTTTTCGCAATGGGTTGTTCTTGATGCCATTTTAACAACATATCCACTAATATACGTAATAACGTTTTTTACATATTCAGTAATTGGAATAAATGTAGCAGGACCAAAATAATCATGATCATCAACGGTATCATCTATACAATATTTTCCTCTTAATCCTGCATCAATTACTCCGCTTACTTGCAGTAATGTTGTATCATCTAATACCTCACAACTTCCACCTAAACCTTCAATACTAGCATGCATTAAAATATTTCTAAAAGTTCTTTCAAACTGTAAAGAGGATGGGTTATTATTCCACCCATTTTGTGCTCTTACTGCACAAAAAAACGTTCCCAAATGATCTTGACTAAACTTATGGGTTAATAAATAACTGGGATCACCTGAAAATCGAGGTCTTTCAGCCAATTTAGGTACAATACAAATTATTATATTCAAAGAAAAACTAAAATCATTATGCAATATCAACAAACAAGATCCATTATATATCTTCTATATAAGTTAAAAATATATATATATATATATAAATATATATATATATTTCAAAGTAAAAACCAAGATATTAGGTGACATATTATTGCCGTGATATGTAGATAATCTCTTCAAACAGAGTTTTCTGTGGATGTTTTCTACGATGACCGTTTTCAAGCATCTCTAGAATGTGAGGTTGAATTAATTCAATGATCTTTTCTTCAAGAGAGAAGGACCTGAACAATTTTTTGAATCTCTCATTTATTGGTTCTATTCCCGTCTTACTATAAAGGAGTCTGATGGATTATGCAGCGGGTTATTAGGATGTCTCATTTTAGAGATTTTTCGAAGACTGGTTGTCTCCCCTACTTATATATGGTTTCTAGGCGGATTTTTACAATTATATAGTATTGTAGAACTATATTCCATCATGGGTCTACAATAGTAGTTTGTGCAACTAGTGTGGATATGATGGCCATATCGCACGAGGACGAAGTTTGAGCACGACGCTGTAGGCGGAGTGCTCAATTGTTCGAGTGCGATATGGACAATCCACACGAGTCGAACAGTATATTTTTTCTACGACCCATTCAAGAAAAATCTAGAAAATAAACATTTGAATATACTGTAAAATAAATATCACTTGAAATTAAAAATTTTCAACAATTTTATTCATAATAGTACCAATTCAATTTTATGTTTTCACTAATTTTTTGTGATAAATGTACAGTTCTTGAATGTACAATTTTTATAACATTACGGTTTCCCTTTTTAAATATGCGATGCTGTTATGAATAGATGTTGCCCGTCGGACTCCCGCACGAAGAGTACAGTATCTTTATTTGTAAGAATGAATATTCTGCTAAATATTTCAAGCGTCTGCCTGTTGTAGTTATCAATATTGAGCAGAATAATTATTTAAAAATAAAATTAACAATTGAAAAAAAAATTTCTTCATTAGGAATCGAACCCAGGACTACCGCATGAAAGTCTGGTGTGTTGACCACTCGGCTACCGAGACTTATTATATGCGATCCTCAGAAGTAGTACATACTGTCATAAGAACTAACGTCAATCGGTAGGCCCTTAAATCCCCATTTTTTTCTGTTTTTAGTATTTGTTATTAATTTATAAAGTTTATTTTATTCAAGTTAAGTTTATTTTTATAAACAAATATTCTTGATCCAGTGCTTCTGGGAGAGACTTTTTTTGACAAGTTATTTTGACGTTTCTTTAAATTGAAAAAAAGATGAGTGACGAGTACTAAACGCGAATGCTGATTGGTGGTTTTCATATACGTTCTAGGATGTATATGAAATCATATACGTTCAGTTAACCGATATGGCCTACATTTCCATTCTCTAAACTGTGCAGGAAATGGATAATATACATGTGGGTGTAGAAAAATTGTTTTATATATGTTGGCAGCGGTTTCAATACTAATTCCTTCATTCTTGTATGTCAAACTTCTGAAGCGTTTTGCTCTGGTTATCATTTTCTTTTTCATACCTAACGTGTGATGATTGTAATTTAATTTGTTGTCTATTTCAATTCCCAAATACCTCACATATTGGGAGGGTTGAATTAAATGGTTGTTTATCTTTATTGTCGGAGAGTTATCATGTATTTTGTGGTTGATTATTATTAATTTTGTTTTAGAAGGATTTATTGTTAGTCTCTATTTATTTGTCCAAGTTACTATATCATTTACATGTATTTGAAATCGGTTTATTGTTGTTGGTAAGTTCTTACCCCAGGATATCACCGCCTTGCCATCCGCAAATTGTAGCACATTGGTATTATTCAGTTCGTTTTCACATGTCACTGCAGTAAAGATTGTATAGTATAAGAGACAGCGGTGAACCCTGTGGAACTCCTTGTTTAATCGAGAATACTTGAGAACATACACCATTAATTTTGACCGTGCACTTACGCTCCTTTATGCCATACAGAATCAAAAGCCTTTTTGAAATCTAAGAAAATTCCGGTAGTCTTCATTCCCTGCAATCTTGCAGCCTGAACATTGGACGTTAATATGGTAAGTGGGTGGATTGTTGAGGATTTTTCTTTAAATCCAAACTGGTGTGATGGAATATGTTGGTTTAGTCCTTCATATAATCTTCTTTGAATAATTTTCTCGAAATTTTTACCAATTACAGGGAGAAGAGTGATAGGTCGGTACTTTTGGGGTAATTTATGGTTAGCATTAGGTTTAGGAATAATTATTAAAATGCCCCTTTTCCATTCGTCTGGAAAAAATGGGTTTTCATACAAATGTTAGATATTTTTCTTATTTCTTTATGAATAACTGGATCTAGTTTTCTAAGAATTTTACGACTAATCGAATCGTTGTCTGGTGCTGTGTTTTTTCCTTTATTTAAAATTTCATCGTATTCATCTTCTGTGATGATTCGAAGGGTATTCGGGTTAGGATATATGAAAAACAAATGTTCAAAAGAAGCGTTAACACATATAAACAAGAAAATAATTTGTTGTGTTTACATTAGACGCTAAACCGATACTGGTGTTTGTTATGTGGATCAGATTTATTTTGGGTGAAACAGAAAATGGAGATTGTCTTAAGTCCTGAGTGAGATGAACAATAAAAATGGCTGCGCCCATACAGTCGCATTTGCTCCTATTAACACAACATGTATATTGGCATTCTACCCCACTCCAGTTCATTGGAGTTGAACTGGTTGAGTTGCACTTGTCAAGCATGAATAACCTCAAACAGAGACTCAAGTTTCGTACTTTATCTAATTTTTATGCTTTTGATTTTTTCACAACCTTGTTTCTTGTTGTCTGAAATATGAAAAATATTAATATGAATAGTAGACATTTGGATTTGATGTTTGGCAGTGTCAAATTCACAATAGACATTGATGATGAAACGTATAAACAATTAATCCAAGGTAAATACATTATGTGATATTTAAGGGTAACTCGTTATAAATATGTATGTTTAATTTTCAGATCTTGCACCACAAAACAGGTACGCACAAATGGTATATCACCAATTTTTTTCCGAACAAAAATATAATTTGTAATCAAATTTGCTATTCATTTAGAAACTCACTTCACTCTATTGTTTTAGGTAAACTTTGGACGGAAAACAATGTGATGTTATTTATTTCGCTATACCGTAAAAACGAAAAAATTATGGAGACAAAAAGTTTGGCAAAAAATTGCCCAAGAGATAACAATAGCTACAAAGCTTAAATGCTCTCAAGAGCAAGCCGAAAACAAGTGGAAAGCACTGAAAAAGAAGTACGAAGAAATGAAACAGCGAAATAAATAAACGGGAATAGTGTAAATCCATGGAGATATCTATCGATGAATGAAATCCTAGGCAAAAAACCAGAAGTGTTAATCTCTGCCAGTTGTTCCAGTCTACAAGGATTGCAGGTGCAGGCCAAAAAAGAAGCCACAGAACAAAAAAATGAGCACCACAAAACTAAGGTAAATGTCCCAATTATCGACACCTTACGAGGTTTTTGCTAAATCACATGGTAATAAAAGTTTTAATATTAGAGTTATGGCTTTAAAAAGTTGACT
>CAJUYH010010004.1:0-12909 GCA_910591685.1 Galerucella tenella
ATGCGCTGCACGAAAATCTTTCCTAATAAGCTCCTATGATAGAATGCTATGGAGAGAGTGTTGCCTGAGGCTTTCCAAAAATTGTACCATTCTTTGGTGAAAGATGTATAGTAGACGTAATATTTTTAATGGAGCTATTTAATCGTATATCCCCTTTAAGTTATATTGCGGACTATGACGGTATCGTATCGAATTACAGTCGACAACTTTAAGTTCGCACAATATCTATTATGGCAAGTATACCCGATATTGATCGTGTTTGAGTTCATTTAATTTTGATTTGGTGCTTTTCCATTCGCTTAGTTATTTTAAAAGATATATCTGTCTGTTTATAATGAAATTTGACAATTTTGAAGTTATCGATATTGATTTATGCTGTTCTATAGTTTTTTTGTGTGCCTCATAAACAAAACATCACCACCTCCTTCAGTTCACTCATGTGACATGAGTAAATCTTACCTATAAGCAAAGCGAGGACATTAAGGCAACGTTTAAATAACACCCGAGGTGATAACTGTTCCTAGCATTAACGGCCGCTTTAATTCGGTTATTATGTGTAATTTCTAAAGCTCCATAAGCTGTTTAATGCCATGATAGCGGTCCATTACTGGATGAATTGGGTATTACTATTGATAAATATGTGAAAAAATCAATTGTTTTATTAGAATTTGTTTTTGTTGGCAATTCAGATAGGAATGTCCTTGAACGGATTTATTTTTATTCAGTTATAGTCTGTTTCGCTTATATTTGAATATTTTCCAAATATCTGATTGAAATGAAGTTTATTAACGAAATATGGAAACAAGAAAACGAATAATAGTTTAACGGCCGTTTTCATAACAAATGCTTAAATTTCACTTTACTACTACTACTGAATGTGCAGGCGAACCTAGACCTAGACAAACTCAAGCCAAGGTTCCGGCACTGAGGCCACTGGCGGGCCCATTGTGCCATTCCTGCTACCTAGATATCCATGAAGCCGAGCCCTTCAATAAAGACCACAACCTATTTCAGTGGATGCCTGCTTGTGTCTACAGGGGCCATGACAGGGCCTCCGAAGATTCGCCTGCGTAATACAGCCCAGTGTGGACACTCTAAGAGAATATGGACTGACATTTCGTCAGTTATGCCGCAACCCTTACATAGGGAACTTTCCTCTCCTCCTAGGTTGTAGAGGTGCTTCCTCACACAGCAGTGCTCTGTTAGGAGTCCCGCTATCTTCTTCAACCTACTCCTTGGTAGTTCAATAGCTGCAGAACGTGTCCATCCCTTCAGTAGAAGTTTGGATTGTCTAGGACCCTGCAGAGTATTCCAATGAGCGAGGTGCTGGTTCCTCAGCCACCTCCTCGTTCACTTTAGCTAAAGTGACTTTATCACATTAACTTCACTTAAAGTTGAATTATTTTCATAACATTTCTGTTTTGTTCCTTTTAAGTAAAGTGTGATTTTACGTTTATCAAGAGAAGTTGGTATCAGTGACTATGACAGTTTCGATATTTTTTAAATTGAAATAGGGTTATGTTTATGTTCGTATTATATTCTTATACTAGTGTTTATGCTTTCTTCTGATTTTCAACTTGAAATAAGTGTTATGGGTGAAGTAAATAGAAAAGGATAGGAGTACAAATTTCACAACAGAAGAAGAATTGAAGAAGAAGGTTCATTCATTTCGATAGCCATATTATGGAGAACCGCTGTTGCTGCAATTATTGTCATTGCTGTATCCAGGTTATCCCTTATACCTAAGATACCTAGCGTCTTTTCCATGACTCATTGTATAGTCTTTCAGCCTTTGTATTTGTTTCCTGCAGAGGAGTCAAGAGATATGGTTGAATTCAATATCCAGAGTCTCCAATTAAATGGAACCTCCTAAATTGGCCTTCTTCAAAATTATTTTTCAATCGACTATTATTAAGAATAGTCAGATCATGAGCACTACCTGGCCATCTCGTCACTATAGCAGGGCTGCTTAACCTGAATCTTTGGTAAAATTCTTCATCTGACCAATAATCAATATCTGTTCTCTGTTTACATATTTTTTGTTTCCTAATGATGAATACATCCTCATCACTGTCGCTCTCGTTGCTGCTATCCTCAAAGGCTGATGATTTGGTATCTATTTCTATCTCAAGAGAATCTGTCCACAATACTGACACAACGAACTGAAAACTGTCTTAAATTTTGAGTTTACAGTCGTCTAAAGTCGCGATTGTATCCAGTTTAACTTAAAGTCGACTTGAAGTTATAAAGACTGTTATGAAATAGATTTTTATTTAAAGTTTGCTTTTAAACTTAGAGTAAAGTTAAAATTTGTTATGAAAACGGCCGTAAATTTAAAAGCAGTTTTAAGCCCTCGTACTATTTACTAGTATCATGCACCATGAACCTTAACTACGTTCACCTTGTACTCATCTTCGTTTTTGACTTGTGACGCATGGTTCGTTCTTTTAACTACCTTTTATTATCCTTTTTTTTCTTTATTTGGTTCCAATGAATTAAAATTTACGAAACTCGACAATAATCTCTATAACACAGTCATTAAAACTTTCCTTATTTGTATTTTTTTCTAGCCACTTCCAATAGATAGAACTCAAGTCAAAGATTACAGAATAAGTTAACCGATTAATTGTTTATCCTTCAACAATCACGAAATATTATAATAATTGCCATGTTTTTTTTGCGTTGATAATAACAAAGTGAACGTACTGATTTTAGATGCCAAGGATAATAAATAATTCTATTGTAAAAACGCTTAGATTCTCTGTGCCTATTTAAATCGTCATATCGCTAACAACTATATTTTTTATATTAAAAGTTAAAAAAAACAATCGAAAAATTAGTATCAACATACACAGCTATGTACCGGGTGGTCCAATAAGCCGATCTCTCGGCTATATATCAGAAACTATTCATGTTGTAACTTCAGAAAAAAAAATTCCTTAGGAAAAGTGGACAAGAAAAATTGTTGGAAATTACTTTCAAGTTTCTAGGTTAACCGTTAGGGGGCGTAACCGGTAAAGAAAAATTGAAAAACCAGTTTTTTGTGAAATATGCCCAATTATAACCAGTGTTGAATAAGTAAACTGAAAAAAGGCCTAAGTTTCACACAAATTTGTTTAATTACTTTTCATTCTTTTTTTCCAAATAAAGGGTGGGGGAAAAAGGGAAAGTGTTTGTGGATAAATACCTATAACTTTGGTTTGAATCAACCGATTTTAACGAAATTAGTGTCAATAGAAAGAGTGTAGATGAATTAATTACATCTACTATAAAACAATCACATTTAGTTTTAATTGTCATAGGTAGAGGGTACTTTCGAATGAAAAAAATTTGTTTTCCTCAAGAATGTTTTATGGAAATACCTAATTATTGTGAATTATTATGGTACTGGATTAAATTCTCAACAAAATGGCGCAAACCGCATGTTGATAGCTATTGTTGAAGTCAAGATATAAATAAAAACGCATAAACATAAGTAAGTATAGTATTGACTCACTCTGTGTTATAACTTAAAATTAACTATGGGAAAGAAAGATCATACAGATATCTTGGTCATTAAAACTTGATGTCTAATTAAATGTTCAAATTGTTTTTCATCGTTTTCCACGCAAATATATAATCTAGCACGCTTTGACATATCTGTTGCTTAAATTTCAGCTGTTGATATACTATTTATAGCGTTTCTAATGCGCTGTTGCATGTCGTCTCACGTGGTTGCTGAGTTTGGTACGCTAAATCCTTCAATCTTCCCCACAGATAAAAGTCCAGACATGTTAAGTCTGGAGATCTAGCTGGCCCTGAAAATATACTTACCCTTCCAATCCATCCATTTGGATAGCTTTTATTCAAATAATCTTGTCTGGAAAAGTGCGCAGGACACCCGTCATGCTGTAATATCATACCTCATGTTTGTAAGGAAATATCTTCCAATAAAACAGACAACCAATTATCCAGAAAATCCAAATATGTATCGCCATTTGAAGTTCCAAGAAATATGAACCTGCGACTATACAACACCAAACATTAGGACTCCATCTACCTTGAAGCTGCACTTCCTCTACCCAGTGCGGATTTTCTTCAGACCAATTATGCAGATTAACACCACCCATTAAGCGTAGCCTAGCCTCCCCCAAATTTTTTGACATGATAGAGTTTGTTCAGCAATCCTTTGCCGTTCGTGATACCTACGTTGTCCAGCTTGCTCTCTCATTCATGAAATGGATGAGACGAAATTATGACGTCATTAACGTATTTCTTATCTAAGGTCGAACTAAATTTTATCTGTTACTTTTGACAGTTCAGTTGTCATATTTTAGCATATGTCATTGATTATAATTTTGAGGTTAAGTGTAAAAAAACATTCAATACGTCACCCATTATGACGTAACGGCAAATGATGGCTGAACAAACTCTACGCGGTTGTTCTTCTAGCAGATTTAACAATTGCAGTAACCTGAGATTGAAGCAGCATTTAATTGTACATTAAGTCTCATGATGTATGTATGTATGATCTTTCTTTTACATATTTAATTTTAAGTTATAATACAGAGTGAGTCAATACTATACTTACTTATATGTCTATGCGTTTTTATTATAGCGAACCTGCAACGTCTCTAGAACTTTAAAAAAAAATGTTTCTTCTTGCTCTGCAAACCAGACCTCCAATGCTTTTATTACCTCCTCGTTATTTAGTTGATGAAAGAGATGATAGTAAGACGGAGCCAAATCTGGTGAATAAGGGGGGTGTTCTAGTAATTCAAACCCTAAATCACGAATTTTTTGCACGGCAACATGAGATTTGTGTGCAGGGGCGTTGTCCTGCGAAGACAAAACACCTTTGGATAGCTTTCTGCTTTCTCTTTAATTTTTTCCCGTAGAGTGGTCAGTGATGTTGAATAGTAATCTCCGGTTATTGTTCTAGCCTTATCCAAAAAATCAATCATGATTATCTTTGGCAATCCCAAAAAACTGAAGCAAGAACTTTTCCAGCAGATTTTTGGATACGAAACTTCTTAGGTCTTGGAGAGGACGAAGGACATTGATCACCAAGGGTATTAAGCATATCTTCGTAAATCTGCATACCTCTTAACCCCCTCAAATACTTTAAAAATCTAAATTTAAAGTGATTTTTATTTCTGTCAGTTGGCAGAACTGTTTCGAACACCTGTTACGCTTCACCGATATACTTTCAAGGTAAATACACAGGTCCGAGCTAGAAATATTTCATTATAACAAAAAATATACTTATCAGAAGTGAAAATAATAACTGTTTCTCATGAAATATTCGAAGCTTCGAAACATTTTTTGCATAAGACACATAGAATCCATGAACCCAAAACCCTGAGAAGCTAAGTTTTCATAAAGAAAAAGGTGAATACTTTGTAAAGTTTCATTTAATTTATAAAAATCCTAAATTATACTGGGCAAAATAAAATAAAATCATAACAAATGGTGCTTTCAACAACCAACCAAAAATTTCTATAATATTATATTCTTTGAAACTCAATATTATCATTATCATATTGAAGGGCTAGAAAACGATAAACGTCCAGTCAGATTTCATCCCCCATTGACCACAGATGCGTTCCATACTAACCACATCTGAGACCCTTTGCGGGATTGTTAGAGACAATCGGACAATGTCTTCGGACTTGGTCCACAAACAATTAGCATTGTGTAGGTGCGCCGCAAGGCAAACAACATCTATCGGGAGACCTTGACTATTTAGTTAAACGATTTCTATGATGGGCCAGTGGTTGGCCAACGTCGTTACATTATCATTTATATCTTACTAGGCCAGTTATTCAAAGATAATTCTAAATTTGTATACGTTCCGCTTAAAGATAACCAAGCACAACATGTTTTTTAAATTTATATTTTAATGTGAATTAACACTTTGCGTTATGTTTTTCTTGCAGCAAATAAGGAGATATAACAGTTCGAATACAACAACTGACGTACAATAGGCCACTAAATATACAATGTGGAAACCACTTATGGAATAAAATTCTTTATGTCATTATTTGCTTTCAACAATCTCAATCTCAATGTCATTATTTTAGAAAATTATAAAAAATGCCGAGACACATCAACTTTTATTGAGTTGTGCGTTATGTACACATAAATTTAAATGTACAGGGTGATTCACGCAAGTATGCCACAGTCGGTGTTGTTTTTTTTATAAAACACCCTGTATATTTGCATATGTTTGAAATCCTCTTAATGAACCGATTCCATCAAACTGAATAATGTATGGTAAATTATGAATTATACAGGGTGAAATTTTAAAAATAATAGTTTATTACACTTGAAATATTGGTTCTTTTTTAAATTAGCTAAATATGGATTTATCAAAAATCTAATCTAACTAATTATTAGACGTATTTGTATATTAAACAAAACCTGCTACGCCCATGAATTTTATCATAAATACCTAAAAATTGCCTAAAAACGCCAATAATTAGACAAAATCGGTAAATAATGTAGATTGTTTTCTATTCTGTCAGTTGTTGATGTGTTGACAGTTTATACTGAAAAAGTAAAATCTTTGTCAAACACTCTTTCCTTGTCGACATAACAATGAAATATTTAACTGAGACTCACCGAATTGAGATTTTAATGATGATCGGGTACGGGGATAACTGCAGAAATCAAGTTGAAGTGGCAAACTTATTTAATCACAGGTATCCCGAATTGCCTAATATTTCACAAAGTACTGTGTCTAAAATTCATGCACAATTCAGAGAACTTGGACATGTCAAACCATTGAAAAGAAAACCACACTTCGTTGAAGATGATGTGAAAGTGGATATTTTGTTAAGTGTCGAAGAGAATCCAACTTCAAGTACACGTCAAATTGCCCGTGAAAATAATGTTAGTCATACAACTGTTCTAAGATGTCTTCATAAAGAAAAACTTCATCCCTACAAATTAACTTTTGTGCAGGAGTTAACAGAAGACGATCCAGATCGTAGAATGGATTTCTGCGAAAGATTGATGAATAAGCTGAACAGAAATGAGATAGCTCTTGGTACCATTCTTTTTTCTGACGAATCAACATTCACATTGAATGGAGAGGTAAACCGACAGAACTGTAGATATTGGTCTGCAGAGAATCCTAATTGGATGCGTGAGACACATACTCAGTACCTTCAAAAGGTGAACGTTTGGGCCGGTATCATAGGCGACCATATTATTGGTCCTATATTTATAGATGGAAATTTGACAGCTGAAAAATATTTAAATATGCTTAGAAATGAAGTTATTCCTGCGTTGGCAAACTTTTATCCCAACGCAATAGATCCTAGCTTACCGAATGAAAATGTTTGGTTCCAGCAAGACGGGACAACACCCCATTATGCTTTAATGGTAAGAACTTATTTAGATGAAATCTTCCCCATGCAATAAATAGATTGGACGCGGTACTATTGAGTGGCCAGCTAGATCGCCAGACCTTACGCCGTTAGATTTTTGTCTGTGGAGTTATATCAAGAACAAAGTATATGCAGCACAACCAACTAGCATTGTAGACCTCAAAGACAGGATAACTACAGAAATACGGAATATTTCACCTCAAACTTTAAACAAAGTTAAGGAGGAGTTCTATAGGAGACTGTGCTATTGCCAACAACTAGATGGAGAACATTTCGAGCATTTATTTCAATGTATTAAAATCAAATACATCATACTTTTTGAGCTATAAGACGTTAAATGCTGGACTACGGCGTAAGGTCAGAAATTTAGAACAAATTCAATAAAAAAATGAATAAAAATATTCCGATTATTTATCAAAAAACGAAAAAACGGCTATTTTGGCTTGAGCTATGAACAAAATTGTTGGATGTACTGGCCTAAGTATTCCGTAAGCTTGTTATAGTTACCGAATTCGCGTAGACCGGGGTCCGGGTCCAGGATGGAGATGCACTTCCGGGCAGACATTGGCTAGCCGACGATATGATGATGATTCTGCCTCCAGCAAACTTTGTTATTAGTTTTCGGGGTTGGAAAGTTTTTGTTTTGAATGTCATAATGAGTTCTTGAGCGGTATGAAATTTACTCAAGTGGTTTAAAACAATTTAACATAAAACGGTTTTGCTAAACTCGAATTGCTCCGTAACTATGTTACACTAGAAACTAAAATAATCAAAAAAATTTCAAAGGGAATCCTTCAATTTACATAATCAAAACTAACAAGATATATTTCACAGTAAATTAAGCCAATGCTGGGATTCTTAAAGCATGAATTGGAAATATTATTTATCAGCGACCACTTTCGACCATTCTTTATAAATTCCATAAATATCCACTCAAACTTTGAATTTCCAATTGAATATCAAATATTTGCACCACCTTGTACGCTGTATTAAGAAATTTATGAGAAAGTAACAACTATTGTTTTTGGTGAATAAGCCCCTCTACTATAAATACACATTTTGTTGTTCCTGGACCCACAACGATTTGTACACGAATGGAATTTATCTAAATCGTTTTGGTGTTTGCTGTTAATGTGGTGGCGTTAATGATAATAGAGAGAAAGTGCTAATTTTCCCCTCTAAAATCTTATCTCTGTATATTTTACACATTCCTATTGTGTTATCTTTCTATGCTTCCTTAGCTTTGTGAGGCCGGCGTCTCTCTAACCTCATAAATTACCTTAGAGATGTTTGACTTCCTTCTTAAGACAGAATAATTTGTCGGGTGGAATAAACCCACTTAAACACAAGATAATGTTTCTTTTGTAATAAATAATGGTTTTTTCAGGGACATATTTTTGTAATCGTGAGATTTTGTTATTAGAAATAGAACTGAACAAAATGTGTTAAGGTGTGTAGATTACAATGATGTCCATAAAAAGTTTCTAAAATCCGTTGAAATTATTATTTCGTATTTCCGTACTTTCGCATACCCTTGTATACAAAATGTGGTAATTGTAATTCTGCAGATTTTTTTTGTTCATTATTTCAAAGTGTGTATCTGAAATTTCATCCGAAACTCCCATTACTGTCGGCTCCATGATTTTTTGACTTGACGCGTGTGTTATACCATTTAACTCCGAACGAACCGAGCCTGTAGGATGTATTGATATCCAGTTAGCCTAGACCTAGACAATAACTCATTAGAAGTGTCAGTGTGAAGTTGGACGTCAAAAAAGTAAACCAGAGTTACGCAATAAATTATAAGAAAAAATATGTCCACCGAAATTGTGAAAATCGAAAAATTGGAGTATCGAGCCATCATCAAGTACCTGTATTTAAAAGGGTTAAGAGGTAAGCAGATTCATGAAGATATCCTTAATACCCTTGGTGATCAATGTCCTTCGTCCTCTCCAAGACCTTAGAAGTTTCGTGCTGGAAAAGTTCTTGCTTCAGTTTTTTGGGATTGCCATGGAGTAATCATGATTGATTTCTTGGATGAGGGTAGCACAATAATCGGAGATTTCTATTCAACATCACTCACCACTCTACGGGAAAAAATTAAAGAGAAAGCGGAAAGCTATCCAAAGGTGTTTTGTTTTTGCAGGACAACGCCTCTGCACACAAATCTCAAGTTGCCATGCAAAGAATTCGTGATTTAGGGTTTGAATTACTATAACACCCTCCTCATTCACCAGATCTATCCTCAACTGAAAAAAAGTTTAAACGGTCGTAAATTTTCTTCCAACGAGGAGGTAATAAAAGCTGTGGAGGTCTGGTTTGCAGAGGGAGAAGAAACATTTTTTAGGAAAGGTCTAGAGACGTTGCAGGTTCGCTGTAATGAATGTATCCAATCAAGAGGAGAATATGTTTAGTAATAAAATATTTTGACATAAAAATTTTGACTGGTTCTATAGTAGGCTAATAATTTTTCCATATACATAATGTACATGTAAGTCTTCTTAACGCAGATACTCTATACTCTATACTATTTTATTGGAAAAAGGGTGATTATTAATCTGCTCGTAACTCTATACTCCTCTCATTTCCATCTTCATTGTTAGTTAAAATACATGCAAATCCTGAGGTATAATTAATTTATGGTAACCATAAATTATTGCTAGAGATATGCAGGGAATTTTTCTTCCCGGTCGAATTGAATTTCAGACATAAATCAATTCATTAATGGCGCCTTTTGTAATGCTTAATGTTGGTCTATACAAACATACACACGGAGTGCAGTGTTACTTTTGACGTGAATATAAATTTTATTTGATTAACTTTAGGCATTTAATGATTGGAATGTGCCTAGTTAAAATTTTAAGAGTACTTAATTCATTTTTAAATTATTTACTACCTCAAATTGATTAAGGGAATTATTTTTTGACGTTTCTTAAAGTAAGTACCTAAGTAAGTTTCAACCAATTATGTCATTATTATAATGGGAATAAATCTCTTTTGATTATTCTCGGGAATAATCACTGTGGCTTTTATTCGCCTAGCAAGTGTCAGATAGTTGTCAAAATAATTACCTTATTGTGTCAACGCGATATATAAAATGGGTGAAAATTATCGGGTTAGTACCTTTTCTGATGCAGAAATAACAACAAAGATTTTAGAAACTACTTCGAAAAATACTCTAATAAGTAATCAGTCTATATAGAGACAATTTAAGACCTTCACCATCTGTCAACGATATTTTCGTATATTGTAATAATTGATTAAATTAAATTTTTCAATAATTTTATGAGTTTTATTGATCTTTTTTTATTGTAAAAATTTGTGAATCAAAAAATAATCTAGTCAAATATATCTCGCGAGTTCCATAAATTAGAAAATAATTTGACAGATTTTGTTCAAACTTGTAGCCATTTGGAAATAGCCTGGCAACAAGTATTCAAAAAATCTGTCAAATTATTTTCAATTTATTCTCACTCTCTTGTTATATTATTACTGAAAATTTTACATATATGCGTGAATTTTGAGTCAATATTTCCAATCATTAAGGAAGTTGGACATTTATATCATATTTCCACACCTAACCACTGCTTTGTTAGAAATTTCAAAATAAAAATTCTTTGAAATATCAGCAAATCAGTTATACTGAACTGTTATTTCAGGAGAGTACTCTCAGTCTTAAATAGTTGGACGGCCAGAAGGAAACAACGAAGTAGGAGATGAAGATTAATAATAATAACCTTGATATGAAGGCATTCCCAGATGCTCAACTAGGTCATGGTTAAAAGGGTGGGTAAAAGAACAAAACAATAAACACTGGAAGAATACGCCCAGGCAAATACATGGGAAGAAATTCATAAAAAAACTATGCTCTCCATGAGCAGGAAAACTACGCACCATAACGGGGCTTCTTACGGAACACTTTCCCACAAAGGAGCACCCAAACAAAATAGGGCTGTATAACGGAGACCTTACATGCAGAAGATGCAAAAAGGACACCGAAACAGCTCTGCGCATATTATGCAACTGTGAGTCGCTGGACCACAGGAGGCAGAAACTGTATGGTAGACCCCAAATGACTCCAGACGACTTCTACAACCAACCAGCAAAGAACCTGTATGAGCTAATACAGGGAACAGATTAGCTGAATAGGTTGCAGTTAGAACACTAGTAGAATCCACAATAAGCCCAGGAGGCTGAGGGGGTGTCTTTAAAAAAAACAGCTTGATAGGAATAAAAACAATATTTTTGCTACCAGATACTCAACAATTGGAAAACTGAGTGGAAACAAAAAACATTGAAACTCCAACAAGTAAAACCCAATATACAAAAATGGCGATGCAACACAAATAAACGCCAGCACCAGGTCATTATCACACGACTCTGGAGCCTATTCCACTTTGTGCCCTATGTGATGAATCTATAAAGCACCTCCTAAACGGGCAATATTTTTAGTGCAATATGTGGCTGTGTGGCTGCAATATTGACAACTATATCACAGCCAGCAAGACATTATTTCAATTGTAGCATATGGCTCTACCATGTATGTCTCGGCAATATTGTATAATTTGTTTCGTAGACGGACTACACAATCCTGCAAGAATGGCTGATGAAATCATTCGCGTCTCAGCGACTTATATTGTTTTAAACACAAAGTTAAGGAAAAAGGATAGTAGATTGTGGACTCGACTTTAGGCGTGAAACTTTAGGTTTCCTAAGTCTAGAAATAAGTCTTGGTAACAAGTTAAAACTACCATTTCACTAGTTTACTGCCAGCACTACCAGCTTTCTTCTTTTCCACCTCATTCTTTGCATAAGTTCTCAAGTTTCTGAATTTTTTGTAGGCCTCATCACTTGATATACCAAATTTTTCGGTGATAACTGCCCATCCATCTTTTTTATCATTTCTGTCTTTATAAATTCCGGTTTCCACATTCTGTAACTCAGGATGTAAATGTATTTCATTAATAAACACAATAATCTTTTCATTCGACCAAGTATTAGTCATTTTATATACTATAACCTCCAAAATTTTCATAACAACAACAACAAACGAACACCGAAACTAAGTAAAATTGCAGAGTATTTTCGCTGGCCAAGCGATCGTCCGGAAACTCTTGCTGCAACCAATTAAATACATAGGCAACACAAGACATGTGTAGCTATATGGCCGGGACACACTGAAAACCCTTCAAGACATAATTGGATAAAACTACAGCCCTCAAAACATTATTTTCTTCCTTAAACTTGAAAATATTTGTCACATCTGTCTTATTACCCTAGTGGTAGAAGCAGTTATTGCAAAAAAAAACTGTATCAAAAGAAAATATTCTTTTTTATCGATGTCAAAGTGACAATAACATTTCCAGGTATATGACATTTTAACATTGGAGTTAATTTATCGGGGGTAATACCACAAGAGCTCAGATTTAGCCGGATATTTTTTGTGGTTGTTTCCGAATACTTACTTTCATTGGCAATTTAACGAGAGCTGTTCTGGCAAAATCACAAGAGCGTAGCTCGAGTGATTTTGCCTGAA
>CAJUYH010010005.1:0-12908 GCA_910591685.1 Galerucella tenella
TAGGTGAGGTTAATGACTGATTACTTTTTCCTTCTTTTTTAATTTAATGGGATAATCTACCCAGCTGCTGTTTGAGTAATATTTTTCGCTAAATCCAAACGGTTCTCAATTATTGCAGCAAAAACAATTTTAAAGATAAGAAAAGAACTATAAAATCACTCTTATTTTTGGACATAAAGGGTGGATGAATTTTTATATCAGCCCCAGAAAGGTCGCCATAGCTCGTTAAAATGTGCCTAAGCAAACAGTGAGAATGACATTTGTGAAGGCGTGTCACGTGGAAGCGTTTATTTATGTACGATGTGGCCAATATCAGTAAACACTCCATAGTTTAAATATCTTATCCACTATAACTATTACATTAGATTATCACTGTTTTACGTAACTATGCTAACTAACAGCTTTAATGTGCACGAAACTGTAAATCAAAGTATGAATCCACAGCATGTCGAAGATGGATATTTACTTGGAGAAAATTTTCATACCCAAGAATATACAACCATGAATAATATGGAAGAAAACGATTATGGAAAAGAAAATATTTCAATAAAAAGGACTTCTCAGAATAATAGTAATTCTTTCGATCCCGATATGATAGTAAAAACTACAAAACTAAGAATAGAAGCAGCTGAATTTGTTCCTAGATGCGTATCGGCTGGAAGTACAAACATTAATTTTGAATCAGCAAATGTTGATCAAAGTGCTGAATATAATAGTGCAGGTGATTATAATAGTGTTCCTAGTTCAGAAGAATTTAATAAATTAAGTTGGGCTGATGAAGCTGTTCCTGAAAATGTAGGTGAATGTTTACCTAGTTTAAGTACTGAATATTATAATGCAGAGGTAACTAATAGTGTTCCAATAATACCACCATCTGAATTCCTAAATCCGATAAATACTGTACCACCAACCAGAAGCTTTGAAGAATTTGTAGTAACCAATATAAATTTTACTGAAAATGAGCAAGTAGAATTAAATAGAGTAGATGTTAGTGTGGACCAAAACAATACACTAGGAGAAATAAACACAAACAAGGCAGAAGTTTGTATAGAAGAAACCAACCAAAATATAGGAAGCGAACACATTTCAGATGGATATAACAGAAGTTTTCAACCACGTCAACAATATAACAGAGAACATAATAGAAATTGGAAAAGAGATAATGTAAGAAGTGATGACAATTATAGACATAAAGGTAAACCTAGATATTCTCAATCATTTAGAGAAAATAGTTCAAGGGGTAGAAATGAAGAAAAATGGGATTATAGGAGGACAAACAATAGTAAGCAGGAAAATGAGTGAGTAAAAAATTTCTTTATTATTGCTATTATAAATATAAGCTGATTTTGCCATTTTAACTAAACAACAAACGGTAGGAATACATTTCTTTGTAAAAAAATGTTGGTATCATAATCAACTTGAGAAAAGGCCATAAAGGAATAAAAGAAGAGGAAAATACCCTTTAAATAGTGAAATTATTTTTTTGTGGATGTTTTCTTCAGAATATTTGATACTATAAAATGAAGTTACCATTTATTAAGCTCTTAAGAATGAAACAAGCCTTTAGGTAATTTATAATTCAGGTTTTCCTTTTTTTGTATTACTATAACAAAGTTTAGATTTACAAAAAGAGATAATATTACAATTTGAAAGAACATCTTTTTGAGATTAGTTTATTATCAAATGTTGTATTGTGAATGTGTAATAATATATTTGTATTTACAATGTATTTTTATAAACATAGACCAAAATAAACTTTGCTGCATAACTAATACAATATTCAGAAAAAATAATGCTACAAGTTATCTTATCACTGAGCACTTATCATTGAAATTTTCTTAGAATACATATAGGATGTCCCAACTAATTAGATTAGACCCATAAAAAACCCACTTAATCAGATAAGACCTGACAACTAGGTCAAGGGGCGCTGGCCCATAGATAACGCGAGCCCGCGAAAACTGACAAGTCAGGATAATGGATAGTCAGGTTAGTTAGTGGTTCTACATGTTGTAAATGAAACTAAAATAGACTAAAAAGCTTTTAATTATTCAATTAAATAAATAACGAACGAACATAAAATGGCGCAGATAATGATGGGAATCAAACCGCCGCAATTCAGTGTAACAGATGCTGTAAATTCGTGGAGTACATTTGTGCAAAGTTTTAAAATATACCTATCAGCAGTTGGGCTTACAGAGGCAGACGAAAAACGGCAATGCAATCTGCTTTTGCATTGTATGGGCCCTGAAGCATTGGACGTATACAATACCTTTGAATTAAAATCAACAGAAGTGAATAAATTTGAGGTTCTTCTCGACAAATTTAATAACTATTTTTTGACCTGAGACTCTCGCAGCAACTTGCGAATTTGGCAAATTAAAAGACTCGCTAATTAAAGACAGGGCTGTTTCTGGTTTAGAAAATAACAATTTGAGAAAAATGCTATTGACTGACACTAAATTAGATCTAAATAGTTGCTTAGAAATTTGTCGATCAACAGAATGCACAAAAACACATCTTGAAGATCTCACTACCAATAGCTCAGATGAAGGGGGATCAAGTTTTAGATATGAGAAAGACAGGTTTGTTGGATATAATTAAACGTACTTGGTGTGGTAGGAACCACAAAATACTGTGTGGCTAGCATACTGAACTGAGTGTTTTAAAAGCAAAAATAATAGTCCAAAAAATATATAAGCAAATTAAAATTAAGGAAGAGTCTAAATCAATTGGCAATGAAAAGGATAATGAAACAGTGAAGAGTGTTTCTTTATCAGGACTATAAATTCTAGTGAATCAAATGTTTAATGGCTTTTAATTATATAATTGAATAACAAATAAGTACATAATTTAGATAAGGGACTTTGTTTCAAAAATACTGTCTATATACGTATTGATTGATAAAATATGCAATTAAAATTTATTAGATGACTAACAGCGGAATATTTCCATGGAATGCAGATCTTAATTTTATAACTATACATTTCCTATTTGATTTTGATTGTTTTCTGGGATTCTGGGTGTATCTTTGTAGCCCAAAGTTCAATAGGTATACATGAAATTAAAATGAATTCATATACAATGAAATTATGATTAAACATTCATAAAAAATGTATAGGTTTTTTTGCAAGGCAGTAGAAGCCTTTACTGCTTATACAGAGTTCGGCAAAAGTTCGGGACCGGACAAAAATCGAAGAAAATATAAATTTTGTGAAAAATCTTTTTATATCACAAATTTTACTCCAACTTAAACTATAATTTGAAAATATTTTGAAATATACAGGGTGTTCCAATAAAGTGTGACGTATCAAAGTTATATTTTTTCTTATGAACATTCCCTATACCTAAATACAGAGGGTTCCGAGTTATGCTGACTTTTTAAAAAATGTGAACATTTCGAAAAAAAATTAATAGCTCTTGGATATAACAAATTCTGGCAAATTTTCTCTTACATCTAATTAGCTGGACATTCGTTGAATGTATTCCACGATTGAATACTAAATATCTCTTTACAGGGTGTTCAGAATTTTCAGTTTCATTATTAGATCATTCAATGAGCAGTATCAGGCTTATTTTAAATGGAACACCCTGTATATAACTGAAATATGTTGTTTATTGTATTTTATTAATTGACTATTTGTTTTCCAGGTCTTCCTACCGGCACCAAGAATATGATAATAGACCGAACAGACGATATTCAGATAAAGCTAAAAATCAAGATTGGAACCATGGTTATGATCACAGGAAAAATTATCAGAGAAATTCACTAGGAAGTACAAAAGAAGTAAATAAAGAAGAAATACCACAGAGTAATGAAAGTGCAGAAAAAGAAGCAATTCCTGATCAGGCAGGAACCACTGATAGTTGGAAATCAAGTCCAAGGGAACATTACTCAAAAAATCAGTATAGACAGAGACGAAAGGAACCAGGTCATAATGATGATGAAGATACAGTTAAAAGAAAATGGTCAGAACGGCAATCATTTGAGAATAAGGAAGTAGGAGAATTAAAGCATGAAGAGAAAGGAACAAAATCAAATAACCAATTCAGACAGACACGAAAAGAATCAGAACATTTTTCAGATGAAGATACCGTGAAAAGAAAATGGTCAGAAAGACAATCGTTTGGTAATAAGGAAGTAGAGGAAGTAAAGAACGAAGAGAGAGGCGCTAAACCTAGAAATAGAAATTTTCAAAAAAGTAATTTTACAAATTCAAACAGTCAATATAAGAATGAAGGTTTCGATGAAGAAAGAAGACCCAGAAGATCATTCGATTCGTTTAGAACGCCAAAATATAAAACCAAAGATTACGAAGACGAAACCAAATCACATAGAAGATCATATAATAAAGAAGAAAGTGAAAAAAGACTAGAAAAATCATTTAGAGACGCTTTATTCACAGAAAAAAAACCGAGAGATTTGAAACAAGAAAGAGGATCTAGAGGAGAAAAAACCCCACACCATCAAGAAGATTACAGATACAGATCAACTGAAACAAGCATCGATTTGTTTGATAAAAAATATTCAGAATTTGATGCGGAGTATAAAGCTTTTCTACAAGAATTAAAAGAAAATAAAACTGGGGTATCGGAAAAAATAAAAGAACAAAACGAAGATCTATTTAAAATGCCCAAAGATTATTCTTTAGCTCACTGTGTAGCCGAGGACATGAGAATGGGTAGTGGGATTGCAGTTACCTTTAGAAACACCTTCTCCAATGTTGATTCACTTTTACAAACTAGGGAAAAACCAGGTGGTTTGGCAATTCTAAAAGAAGGTTCTAGGTTTCTATATTATTTAGTGACGAAAAAAAGATCCAGAGACAAACCTTCGTACAAAGATTTTTGGTGTTCCATGAAGCGATTAAGAGACCACATTAAAAAATTTCAAATAACTAAACTAGCTGTACCTACTTTGGGTTGCGGTTTGGACCAGTTGCATTGGCCGACTGTTAAACACATGATGGGATTTTTATTTAAAGATATTGATATCGAAATCGCAGTTTGTTATTTTTCTCCGACCGAAGATCTAGCACCGAATTATTCGGTTAAGATTAACCGTAAATACGATAACCTCAAAAACGCTAAAGAATCGATTATCGTTTATTTTATTTCGGCGGATTCGCACGTTTCCGAGGAAATGTTGGAGTTGAATAAACGATTTTCGTTTTTGGATGATTTTAAAAAGTCCGTTAAACAGTTCGGCGGTGTGGTGCAGTCGAAAAGTTCCGATTGTCTTCTATGCGGTTGCGTCGTTCGAAAAACCTTCAAGGATTGTTTTAATTTCAAAAGTTTCACGATCGCTTTGAACGTTTTAAATGGGATTATAGCGGATGGAGGTTGCGATGTTGTTGCGTTGCAATGTCTTAAAGATGATGAGGATGATTTGTTGCATCAAAAAATTATCACGATTGTTGTTAATTATCTTAAAAATGCCGATGTTAATGTTTATATTGGAGATTATGATTGCTCCTTTGGGGAAACGTAAAAAATTGTAAACTGGAATTATAATTATGGGTTCTTTTATTCTTCTTTTTTATGTTATGGTAGTATTTACACATCCCTTTGTTACGTCAAGTATACCATAACCTTGAAAATTACCGACCGAGTTTTAGTAAGATTTTGCAAAGTTGCATCCCTGGTTTTTGACAGCTAACCTAGAAATTGATTTTGACTTCGTTATTTATTTCTATTATTTGTTTTTCTACCCTGGGGGATGGGAAATTTCACTTCTATTATGGTGATATTCTCGTTATTTCTATTATTCGGATTATTATTTGTTTTTCTACACCTGGGGGAAATGAAATTTCAATTATATTATGGTGGTATTTACGCACCCCTTTGTTACGTCAAGTCTCCTATAACCTTGAAATTTACCGACCGAGTTTTAGTGAGATTCTGCAAAGTTGCATTCCTGGTTTTTGACAGATAACCTCGAAATTGATTTTTACTTATAATTTTTTTCGTTATTTCTATTGTTCGGATTATTATTTGTTTTTCTACACCTGGGGGAAGGGAAATTTCAGTTATATTATGGACGAGAGCTTATTTTCCCGACAGATTCCTCCCACCTCGTCAAATTTAGCAGTTGAGATGCGCATGCGTCCAAGCAGCCTTGAACATTCTATTCGATGTAACTGAATGTGAGCTGATTGGCGTAGTTGGTAGGGTATTGAGCTTACAATCAGAGGTCGTAGGTTCGAAACCCGGTTAGGGCCTGAGATTCTTAGTTTTTTTTTTTTTGGTTTTTTATTTCTTATTTTCTGATATTTTTATACATGGTTAGTAGTTACACTTTGATCAACCGGGTTTGGGCCTGGGTTTTCTTGTTTTTTTTTAGTTTTCTATTTCTTATTTTCTGATATTTACATATTTATTTCAATATTGTTGTTACTACTAAATTTGGCAACGTTGGAATCTAGCGGGAAAATAATCTCTCGTATATTATGGTGGTATTTACACATCCCTTCTTTCTGTCAAGTCTCCTATAACCTTGAATTTTACCGACCGAGTTTTAGTGAGATTCTGCAAAGTTGCATTCCTGGTTTTTGAAGATAACCTCGAAATTGATTTTGACTTATAATTTTTTTCGTTATTTCTATTATTCGGATTATTATTTGTTTTTCTACCCCTGGGTGAAGGGAAATTTCAGTTATATTATGGACGAGAGCTTATTTTTCCGACAGATTCCTCCCACCACGTCAAATTTAGCAGTTGAGGTGCGCATGCGTCCAAGCAGCCTTTAACCTTCTATTCGATCGAGCTTACAACTCGGAGGTCGTAGGTTCGAAACCCGGTTAGGGCCTGAGATTTTTAGTTTTCTATTTCTTATTTTCTGATATTTACATATTTATTTCAATATTGTTATGTTACTACTAAATTTGGCAACGTTGGAATCTCTCTCGTATATTATGGTGGTATTTACGCACCCCTCCTTTCTGTCAAGTCTCCTATAACCTTGAAACTTACCGACCGAGTTTCAGTAGGATTTTGCAAAGTTGCATCCCTGGTTTTTGACAGCTAACTTCGAAATTTATTCTCACTTTTATATTTCTATTATTCTGATTATTATTTGTTTTTCTTCCCCTGGGGAAGGGAAATTTCAGTTATATTATGGTGGTATTTACGCAGCCCTTCTTTCTGTCAAGTCTCCTATAATCTTGAAAATTACCGACAGAGTTTTAGTAGAATTTTACTAAGTTGCATCCCTGGTTTTTGACAGCTAACCTCGAAATTGATTTTGGCCTTTATAATTATTTTCTTTATTTATATTATTCGGATTATTATTTGTTTTTCTACCCTGGGGAATGGGAGATTTCAGTTATATTATGGTAGTATTTACGCGCCCCTTCTTTCTGTGAAGTCTCCTATAACCTTGAAAATTACCGACCGAGTTTCAGAAGGATTTTGTGAAGTTGCAACCCTGGTTTTTGACAGCTAACCTAGAAATTGATTTTGACCTTTATTATTCTTTTCGTTATTTCCATTATTCGAATTATTATTTGTTTTTCCACCCCTGGGGGAAGGGTAATTTCAGAATTTGTCATGTAGAAGTTCGCGTTATTTATAATATCCGTTTTTCAAACAAGTTAATTGGATCCAAAAGATTATTGGCTGAAATTGACAGAGGAAGTCTTGATTCAATTGCTAGGTGTCGCCACTAACCTCAAGGTCAAACAAGTCAACTTTTTATTTATATATTTTGATAGCCTTTTTCTTCAAATTTAATTTTTTAACCTTTATTTTGACCTCGTATTGTATTTTATGTCATGATTGTCTACTCCACATTCAAACACATCATTCTGCTAGTCTTTGAAATTAATTGTTATATTTTGACAATCAGCTTTTTCAATAACCTCCCCACTCTCCAATTTTTCTTATTATCATTTCTTCTTCTGTAAAACCCAGTTTTATTTCAATAAGTTAAATTTTATTTTTATTTTCTTAATAAGGGGAACTTGAAAATAAAATACTTTTATTCAAAGACTGGCAGGTTTATTTTCCTTTTTATATTTTGTACCATCAATTTTTTTAAAGAGGTGATTTTAGATATAAACAATAACACCTATACATTTTATTTTTTATATATTCTTCTATATGAAGATTGTGAAACATGAAATTTGTATATATATATATTTTTTTCAAATTTTACTATATCTTATGCTTCCTATAACCAAAAATCAAAAAATAACTGTATCTACAATCTTCATATATAATATTTTTCTTTAGTTATTAGAAGTGAGGATTTCATTGATGATAGTTATAAGTTGCCTTGATGAAATCCTCTGGTAGCCACCGAGGAATTGTTAGAAAATAAAACTACTATTTTTTTACAGTTAATAATACAGCATGTCCACAATTTCTTGGGAAAAAAGTTGGGTAGCATATTTTAGTGGCGTTTGAAGATGTATATTTGCCAATCTTCACAAATATTTCTTCCCCTGTTCAAACTACTTTAAACTTCACTAAATTACTATGATGGACATTGAAATAGTGGACATCCTGTATACTTTGCACAGAGAATTA
This sequence comes from Galerucella tenella, assembly GCA_910591685.1. Taxonomy (NCBI): domain Eukaryota; kingdom Metazoa; phylum Arthropoda; class Insecta; order Coleoptera; family Chrysomelidae; genus Galerucella; species Galerucella tenella. Next base: position 8,530 of record CAJUYH010010005.1, read on the forward strand.
GACCTAAATGCGGTCCACGTGACACTTTACATAATAAATAATATTAATGTTTATTGTTTTGAATAAACTTGATTGGTTTTGACAAATTGTAGAGCAATAGGATTAAAATTTGTAGAAACCTTCAAATTATACTAATATATTTTTATACAACACAGTGTGTTTCAAAACTAATTGTATATTTTATGTAAATAGAAAACACTAACACTAACTGCCACATAATTACTTGGTATCCTCAATGTTTTGACTGATTTAAGCACCAAAAACCTAAAAATTAATTGTACTTTTTGTTGAAAATAAATTTTTGTTCGTGCACTCTGTGATAAGTTAATAAAAAGTGTCACAAGCATGTATATAAAAAGCTTTTCTCTGCTGCAACACGTATTCTATAATATAATTATGTAAAAAGAAATTGTTATTATTAAATAAACTTTTGTAATCAAGTTTCTTTTTGGCACGTATTATTGTTACATTTGGATTATCGCTAAATAAATGAATTTACAGTTGAAAATTGTATTTTATTAGACCTGTTAAAAGCAAAAGCTCTGGCCTTAGCATCTAAGGGGACCGAATCATTGAATTTTTTCATTTTCTTTTTTAATCTACACGATTTCACAATAAATAAATTTGAACGGCATAAAAAAATTAATTTCAGTTTTTCCCAGTGGGCCGAAATCGCTAGAACCGACCCTGGTTAAAGATAAGTCTCGTGCATCTTTCCGGTGACGCTATCAAAATTAATATAAACTTTGTCCTTGAATAATAAATGAAGTTGTTTAAACATTTAATTTATTATATTTCCTATGACCACTCTTCAAGCCTAATCCTAGAAATATTAATAAGAATAACCATTTTTTACCTTTTCAATTCAGTTGGTCTGTTATAAGCTTTTGAAAATTCAAATATGATATTTTCGGTGAAAGTTTTTTTCAATTTTTGAATATTTTTGACTGTTATTTCCGGATATTAAAATATAACCTCGTTAAAGCGTGACATTGACATTCAAACCAAACGTCAATTTAAAAAATTGACAATGCCAAAATAATTTGCCGAAAACTTGAAATAAAAATTTAAACAAAGCATTTTACTAGTTTATCTGTAAACTTTTGTTGTTAATACTAACTAAACTAACAAAGAGATACCTACGAATTTCGTGAAAAATTTTATTATTTTTCATGGTAAAGAAGTGAAGTTAGGAGCAAAAAACCAAGATTGATTTCTCAAGATGCTTACAAAGTTGTTTGGCAACACTGCAGAAAGTGAACTTAACTTATGACGCTACTTTGAAAAAGTGTATTTACAGTTTATATAGTTTTTCATATGTATTTTTTATATTCAATATTCCTATGCAATATATAAATCAAATCTATCAACCCCCTATTAATAATAATCTGTGATTAAATCTGTTACCGATTCGAAAATCCCGCTCCCGCATTGTGTTATGGCTGCTGGTAAGTTGTTTCGTTTTTCGACAACAGTGTGACCCCGATGAGGGGCTATGTGAATTTTTCTTGTGCAAAACAATCGCAATTTGTTAAATTATGGAAGGTAACTAAATATTATTATTAAATTGTAATCATTAGATGGCGGTGAATGTTTTAAGAAAATGTTTCATATAGTTTTTTCAACCACCATGCATTCTGTCAGAAATCAAGCCTATATCTTTTCGTTGCTAATTTGCCTGTATTTATTATAAACACTTTTACTATAGGGATAAATCTAAATATCTTTATGTTTTTGTGTTTAATACTATGTACCGACGATGATTAGTATTAACTTTATAAAAATTAGTATTTATTTAAGTATAACCCTACTCAGCATAATTTGTGATAATATAACATTTTAAGTATATCAATTACGTATTGTCTAAGGTTTATATATCGATTTAAAGACTGTATAAGTTCTATTAAGTAATCTAAATAACAATTTAAGTACTGTAGTGACTAGGTATGGAGTTAACACACATCTCCTTTTATAGATACTTGTTTGACATTAAAAATTAATAAATAACCTTATTTTTTCGGTTTTCTCAATTTATCGTTAGTTTGGAATTGTATAGAAAGCTTTCAAATAGATTAGCAAATATGTACTGTGTAAATCTGCTAATTTGAGATTATTGTATTTCAATCTGTTTGTTTTGGTGTTTTAATATATTAAATGTTGAAGACAGTGGCATTCCCTAATCTCATTTCTGGATTAAGGAGAAGAAGGGATTCTAAGAGAATCATAGTTGTACAAAGTAAAATATATTTATCTTTTATACATTGTTCTGGTGTAAATGACTAGCAAGTCTAAAACATTATTATGAATTGTTATAATTTGACTCAATGTTGGTATAGGCTGTGATATTTTGACAAGTATATCTAATTGAGACTTATACCAAAGTTGTTTAAGCAAAACATAGATTCTTAATACAATACGAGTGTATCAGTTTCTTAATTTAATTTACTGGTTCCAAAAAACCTATCAGTTGCTTTTGTTTATCAGATTAGTTATTGATTTAGAACGTGTCATTTTTAATTTCATACTAAAATTTGAATCTTTATCAACATCTCTAATAAAATTAATACCAAAATGATGGAAATTTTCAGTTTATTCTTGATACGATATTTTTATTACTACATATAGTGGATTAGTCTCAAATCAAGCCCTTTTGTTACATTTTTTTATTGTAAAATTGCAGAAATAATGACTTAGTGTATATTTAATGACCTGAGCAGTTAGTTATTTTTAAAAATATTTCCACAAAAAAGTGAAAACAATAATTAAAAAACCATTATATGGGAGTATAAATTGAAGGTTGCATATAAATTGATTAAAAATAAATAGCTATGCTACAATCAGATTGCAATCTTGAAATTTGTTAATGTCCCTTTTGTTTTCGTGAATAACATACTGGATTTAAAATACCCTCGGAATAAAGGATGCACAATCTTCTTTTAAGAAAGCCACTTAAGCACCTCCTTTCAATTTATCTTCTTTAATATACGATTCCAACTAACAAATTATGTAAAGAAATAAATGATTTCCGTTCTCTAGGTAATGGTGAAGTTCAATGGTGTTTCTCTCAAGTAAAGGGAACCTTAGATGATGATGTAACCGAAGCAGATATAATATCATGTGTGGAATTCAATCACGACGGCGATCTGCTTGCCACAGGCGACAAGGGAGGCAGAGTAGTTATTTTCCAACGTGATCCAGTATCGAAAACGGTTCTTCCAAAACGTGGGGAATACAACGTCTACTCAACGTTCCAGTCGCACGAGCCGGAATTCGATTATTTAAAAAGTTTAGAAATAGAAGAAAAAATAAATAAGATTAGGTGGTTGAGGCGCAAGAATCCAGCTCACTTTTTATTGTCGACTAATGATAAGACCATTAAATTATGGAAGGTTTCCGAAAGAGATAAAAGAGTAGAAGGGTAAGTGATAGATTTTAGATAAACTTCAGTGTTAAGTGTCAATAAATAACCTTGAAACTAGGCTCCCCGAAGGCAGGTCCCTGATCATAGATTTCTATTTTTTTGTTAAGGTATAACACAAAATCCGAAAATGGTAGCCTGGTGGATCCTACGAGTGTCAGTTCCTTAAGAGTACCAGTGATAAAGCCGATGGAGTTGATGGTGGAGGCATCACCAAGGCGTATTTTCGCGAACGCACACACCTACCATATAAACTCGATATCAGTGAATTCAGATCAAGAAACTTATTTATCAGCAGACGATTTAAGAATCAATTTATGGCATCTTGAAATAACCGATCAAAGTTTCAATATCGTCGATATAAAACCGACGAATATGGAAGAACTAACGGAAGTAATAACAGCAGCGGAATTTCACCCGACCGAATGTAATTTGTTAGTATATAGTAGCAGTAAAGGAACTATTAGGTTATGTGATATGAGAGCTGCCGCTCTTTGTGATAGACATTCAAAGTTATTCGAAGAACCGGAAGATCCGACCAATAGAAGTTTCTTCTCTGAAATTATTTCGAGCATTTCCGATGTCAAGTTGTCGAATAACGGGAGGTATATGATTTCTAGGGATTATCTGTCGGTCAAAGTTTGGGATTTGCATATGGAGACTAGACCGATTGAAACTTATCCGGTGAGTTGTTTTCAAATTTTTATTAATTTATTTTCCAGCTAACATCAATAAAACTTATATTCACTATGATGGGCTTGGAAGAGGTACATCTTATGTAAAATATTTCGGAGACATAATAATGGCCAGCGGGAGTGGGTAATATGGGCTTAGTATACATTTCTACATTCTCCTCATCAATATCCATCTAAATTAGCTCGTGGTACTTAGCGACTTTCTCTTAAATGTCACACAGCGGTCTAGGGAACGTTTATTGAGCTTCTGCGCTCGTGGTAGTGTA
>CAJUYH010010006.1:0-12905 GCA_910591685.1 Galerucella tenella
TTGACCTGTTTCGGGAATTTTTAATATTATTGTTTATTTAGCTAATATTGAATTTATGCGTTACTTTATGGACGCACTGTATATTATCTCCGCCAGCCGCTATCTTACGGCAACTTAAATATACAATAGGTATAATTATTTTCTAATAAGAGCAGGACGACAGCGTTGCCATGTACAGTGAAGGATTTACAAATTTTCAAGGTATAGGCTGAATAGTGTTTGCCGCCCTTGCCTCAACAATTGTCATATCATAGGTAAATTATTTTTTCTACTAACGTGCGGAAAGTGAATCTTTTCCGCACTAAAAAGCGTGCGGAAAGAGTCACTTTTCCGCACTAGTGCGGAAAGTAAATTTATTGACATTTGAGGAATATACTGACATTTGAATATTCAAAATATGTATTTTGTATATCCAAGTTTACCAAATGACTGAAAAATGAGGAAATTTATTATAATTTTGCTATAATTTTCAATAAAAAAACAACTTATTTTTCAATCATTTTTTAATGGCCCTGGTATAAGCCTCATCAAATGAATGTCAAATAATAATAATTAATTTGTTAATATGCATTTAATAAGAAATGTATCTTTATGTTAACTTTTGGGTTATTTTTCGCATGCAAGTAGAAAAAATAGTGTACCTAACACGTGCGTAAAGTGACTTTTCCGCACGCGATTGCTGGCCGAACTCGCTAAAGCGTCGTTTACAATGCAACAATTTCGTTGTAATTGCACGTAAAATAATGTTTCGGTATATTTTTGAGCTAATCGAAGCTCAATCATGTATGGGCGGGGTAATGGGGAATTCAGTAAATTATTAATTATATTCTAATAAAAATCCTGGCATGTATGGGTTGTTAGTGGGAATAAGAGGGGCATATTTTTTACAATTTCGCTCTTTTCACTCATAAAAAGTGTGGGCAAAGGGCGCAGAGGCGAGAGGCCGATTTAAACATACTTAAAAACCGCTAAGTACTTATAACTGATTATTGGAACGCAACTTTATAGTATTCGGACAGAGTATATTTTATTGAAAATAAAACAAACATAATCAATTCCTATATAAAAACTAATGTGAAGGTTGAATCTGATGCTGTTCAATAAGTTTGTTGATATCAGGTTCCAATTTACTCAAAAATGTTTGGAATGTTCAGAAGTACATGGCCCATGTACCTATATATTCGAAAGGAAGAACACGCAAAGACATAACTCATTTTTTGTTATTCTATGGCCATTTGGTTGATTAAAAAATATACTATGAAAAATATATCATTTCTATAGTAAAATTTCTAGCATTTCATCTGACAACGTTGTTTTCGTATTGACGCATTCACATTTTGGAAGAATTTGGTGCCTACAATTTTGTTACTTGATTATAGACATAAAACCTAGACATAGTTATAGTCTAGTATACGACTACGAGTTCATTTTTTGGAAGTAGGGATAGTCTAGCGTTGATCGTCTATCATCTTTACTCAACGATATCAATATATCTTTGGCAATTTTTTTTATTAGATGTAAATAATTCACAGTATATAAAATTGAAAAGACGTTTGAAATTCCAATGGAATAAAATATCGAAGGAATTTATTTCCATACTTTTCAAACGCGGTTTTAAGTATGCCCAGTTAAATATTTGTTATCACCTACCTATAATCCGAAACAGCACATATTCGTAAAATAGTCTATATATTATATTCATTATAGAAAAATAAAGTATTAGAGGATACCATATTACGTTAAATCCAATAAGGTAACCCTTATCAGTTACCCTACAGCGCTAGGGTGTTGGAATTGATTAAAAAACTTATAATTTGCTTACATTCAGTATTAACTATATACAATCTAAAAGAAAATTAAAAGTTGAGAATTTTGGAGAAAATTGGATAGTGTTCTTAATAACCCCCTGAAATTCGATAAGTAATTTAAATTTGCCGAGGAGTTATTTCAGTGTTGTTAGCAGTTATTTTCTCACGATTAATGCTTTACTTTATACGGTACGGCTATAAGCCAATTATTCGCGGCTTATAAAATCGATACCAATTCTGTAGTATTAGAGTTACAAGAAGGTGCGTAAGTTAGATGGGTTTACACGACGTGAAAGATGCAAGTTTAATATAATTTCGAACACTTGATGGTGCTACAATATATCTCTTCTAAAAATGGATTACGTTAATATAAGAACCATTGAAAACATTATACAGGGTGGCGCACCGAAAACGAAACAGATGCATTTACTGGCAGATGATTCCTTTTTAAAAAAATCCCTCGGACCCGTCGATTTTGTTTTCGAGGGGGACACAAAATTGGCATAAAATCACAGTAACATTTGCAGCCCCCTAAGCGGGGGTGGCATCATCCCTAAAATCTTAAATGGAAAGGGGGGTCGAATGATCCATCATTTAAAAGGTCTTTCAACTCCCTTTACAATGATGTAAAATTCATGTACTTCAATTCAGTAGTTTTGGAGATTTATTGATTTAAAGTTTAAATACATCATCGTAAGAGGAGATCAATACATAGCAGCAAAGTTGTTAAAAAATAAAGAATGAACTGACCTGTCAGCCGAGTAAATGTTGAAAATGACCACCATTACTTTCCATGCAATAATAAAGATTTTGCTGAAAACGTTGCCGGACATTTTGCAATATTTGAGGAGTAATTTGATGGCACTCATTCACAATTCTTTGTCGCAAATCTTCTAAGGATGTTGGCTGAGTAGCATAGATTTTGCTTTTTAAGTAACCCCACAAAAAGAAATCCAAAGGTGATAAATCTGGCGATCTTGGGGGCCATTCAACGGCACCTCTTCTACCAATCCATTGACCTGGAAAGGTCTGATCTAAATAATGCCGAACTCTTAATGCGTAATGTGGTGGGGCACCATCCTGTTGGAACATCAACATATTCTCAACGTATCGACCATCATTCTGATTTTCAATTATATCTGTTAGCGCAGGATCTATGGCATTTTGCAGTAATTCCAAATACATTTCACCAGTCAAATTTCCAGGTAAGAAAAAAGGACCAACCAAATGATCGCCAAAAATGCCAGCCCAAACATTTAATTTTTGTGGCTGCTGTGTGTGTACCTCATGGTAAATTCTGGGATTAGAGTCCGACCAATATCGACAATTATGACGATTTACTTCGCCATTTAAAAAAAAGGAACATTCGTCGGAAAAGCAAATGTTAAATAAACATTGTTCATCGTTTGTAATTCGTTCACTCATAACTTCACAAAATTGTAATCGCTTATCAAAATCGTCTTCATTAAGTTCTTGTACAAGGTGAATTTTATACGGATGAAAATTATGTGCCTTTAGAATCCGTTGGATAGTACGTCGACTAACACCACACGAAGTTTGCAATTTGCGGGTACTTAATGTAGGATCTACAATAACTTGCCCTAAAACCCCCACTTCTGTTGCTTCGTTCCTTATAGGATTTTCAATATTACGTTTTTTATTGGCGACTGATCCAGTTTCCCGAAATTTAGCTACAAGTTCTACAACATATTTTCGGTGCACATTATTGTTCTCATGTCGCTCATTAAAAATTTGTGCTGTTCTATTAGCGCACTGATTATTTCCGAAAAATATTTCAATAATTTCAACCCTTTCTGCCGTGGAATATACCATGGTTAATTTATGTAAAAGCAATAAATGATATTTTAACAACAAAGATTGGTCAAATCAATCGCAAACTAATGTACTATTTCCTATTTAAAATAAGTACGTGGCATTCTCTACTTATCTTTCTTCAAGAAACAACTTTTTTTGTCACAAAGGACACTTCAATTGCTATTTTTATTATTAATAAACCATGGGCGTAGTAAATAAAAGCATTTACTTATCAAGAAAATGCTTTTACTCAAATTTCTTCTGAAAGAAGTACAAACTAATTTCATGTACCTATTAAAGTCTACTTTAAACTTTAAATCAATAAAACTCCAAAACTACAGAATTGAATACATGAATTTTACATCATTATAAAGGGAGTTGAAAGACCTTTTAAATGATGGATCATTCGACCCCCCTTTTCATTTAAGATTTTAGGGATGATGCCACCCCCGCTTAAGGGGCTGCAAATGTTAAAGTGATTTTATGCCAATTTTGTGTCCCCCTCGAAAACAAAATCGACGGGTCCGAGGGATTTTTTTAAAAAGGAATCATCTGCCAGTAAATGCATCTGTTTCGTTTTCGGTGCGCCACCCTGTATGACTTTATACACAAATACCAGAAAAACATTTGTTATAGATTTAGAATATAATTTTCTCACACTTTTAACGTATTCTAGTGACCAAAAAACTGTTTTAATTGTTATATATACATCATGTAAAAGTGAGTATTTTCCACCATTTAGCCAAACCTGTACCCAAATATACTGAGTGCGGCAGAAGATGGGATAAAAAAATATATAATTCACACGAATCAAGTGTTTCGTGTGTGATCATTTTTTCACATAATAGTTTTGAGCTTGCAGAGAAATTGTACACGAGCTCAGTACGGTTGTAGAAAATGAAATGATTTTCACGGTTAGGTTCAAGATTACTATAAGTTTGGTTGTGACATTTATATTATTAATGACCTTCTTCCAGTTTACCCGCGAAGTTTCAGAAGACAATACTTATTATGTTTCAAACAGACAACTTGTATATTCAGCCATATTCTGAAAGGCACATACTCACGGTACCTTCAAGTTCAAAATGGGTAAACGTAGAGCAAAGCTAGAGAACTTCAACTGCGATATTATAATGATTGAAATATAAAGTCACAAGTGTCACAGTTTTAAGCACCCAAATGGTTTTAAGTTGTTTTTAAACTCTGTAAGTTGCCACTATCTCTTTTTGATGTCATCAACGGAACTTCCCAGTCTGTGTTTTACCAAGGCAAACCCACGGCCATCCATCCCTTCAGCGACCACTTAACCTTAGGATTTGGGAGGTTTTTTATAGTGGTCCCCATCCACACAGGTCTGGCGATTGCGCCAAGCCTCCCGACCCACATAGCTCAGCATACCCCTCACAGGCCTTACCCTAGCAAAGGGGTCGTTGCTCTGCTATGTAGTTTGCGGTTTGCGTCAAGAGCTTGCCAGCGATTGGTTATTAGGTTGACAATGTTGGGCGTTTATAGCCCTCATCCCTCCTTATTTACCAATGGACCAGTTCTCTCATTTGCATGACGTCCCTTGCCTTCCCCTATCCGCAGCCTGGGGACGCTTTCGATAGGTAGCTCAACCCATTACCCACCTTATGTCGCAGGGTGATGAACAGAAGGTTGAAATCTTGGACAAGCCGTAGCGAGTCCTCGAAACTCAATAAGCACGGATGGTTTCTGATTGATTTTGGTCCTATAGGTTAGCTTGCTGAAATCCTAGATATTTGTAGATTTCACCATTTTGTAGAGTGTAGCATTTATAATGTTCCCATTAGGTATTTATGTATGTGTGTTTTTGGGGGTGACATTCACTGAGACCTAAAATATCTATTGTGCCCCCTTACTTCTACTCAGTTTCTGAGGAGAGTCTCAGAAACTAGTAGTTCCTTTAGTCCTATTTCCCGGGGGTATTTTAGGATGTCTGCAGGCTTCAACTTAGGCAAATGTTCCTCTTCTATCCAGTAATCTCCCAGGTGCTGTGCTCCAGGATTCTGAAGTGCTGTGCAGTTGGAAAGTATGTGGATGGAGGTTTCTTCTTCCATTCCACAAAATCTGCATTCTTCTTCCTCCACTATTTTGAGCTTTTTCAGGTGCCCATTCAGGCGACAATGTCCCGTTAGGATCCCTGTCAAAACTCTCAGCGCAGTTTTACTTTGACTCATGCATTCTTTTGATCTCAACAGGTTGTAGTCACCAGAAGAGTCTTTGATTGTATTACTAGATCTTTCCAATGGTCAGATCTTCTCTTTTTCTCGGCTTCACTTATTTCTTCCAATATTACATAGGGGCTGATTCCGCAAAAGGGTTCAGGCCCCCAGAAAGGTATTTCAGTCCCCCTCTTTGCTAGTTCATCTGCTATTTCATTTCCTTCTATTCCAGTGTGTCCTGGAATCCATAGTAAGGTGACTATGTTGTTCTCGCCTAGTTCATTGAGTTTGTTTAGGCATTCCCACACCATTTTGGAACTGATTACACAAGAGCTTAGTGCCTTCTGTCTTCTGTATCCTTTATCAATATTGAACTTTCTTATGGCGTGGATTTCCGCTTGAAAGATACTTGGGGTTTTCCCCAAGCTTTCAGAGTGTTTGGTTCCTGGCCCGAACACTCATATCCCAGTTCCTTCTATTGCTTTTGAGTCGTCTGTGTACCATTGAATGGCATTCTTTCCAAGTCTGGTAATGGTATTTGGATCCCATTCCTTCTTGTTGCTTATTTCCGTAACGAATTTCTTTGAAAAGTTATACTTTTTCTTCATACCGTCTTGTGGCATGTCCCAGGTTGTCTGATTTCTAAGAAGTGAGGGGGTGGTTTTTTTTAATGATTTCCTCTCTACTTAGTCTGTATCTTGTTCTTTCTGCAACACTTTCCACCACCATATGTGAAGTGGTGAGGTTGAGAATCACTTCCATGGCTGCCGTTGAGCATGTTCTCATTGCTCCCGTAATGCATATACAGGCTAGTCTTTGAATTTTGGAGAGGTTTTCTCTCGTCGTCAATAGGCTAGTTCTACTACTCCACGCAATGGCTCCATAAGTGATGATTGGTCTCACATTGGCAGTGTACATCCAGCTTAGGATTTTTGGGTTACAGCCCCAGTTTCTTCCTGCCAGATTTCTGCACACCATTATAGCCATTTTTGCCTTGTATGTAATCTCCTTTTCGTGTTTGTTCCACAGAAGTTTACTGTCTAGAGCTAAACCTAGATACTTGACTTCTTGTCTCCATTCAATCTCGTTCCCATCAAGTTTTATGGTTTTGAGGTTGAGTTTTCTTTTTTTAGTGAAGGCTATCAGGATGGTTTTAGTGGGGTTGATGCTAAGTCCCACTTGCCTACACCAGCTATTTGTATAGCTCAGACCCTTTTGTACAATATCGCAAAGGGTATTTTCGAATTTCCCCCTGGCTGTTATGACAATATCGTCGGCATATCCTTGGCAGGATATACCGAGATCCGTCAAACCACACAGGAGTTTGTCAACCGTCAGACTCCACATTAATGGGGATGCTACTCCTCCCTGTGGGCATCCTCTGGTAGTGCAGATGGAGACAATGTCTTTGCTCGTCCTCGTCTCTGCTATTCTTGTGGTGAGCAGTTCCGCCATCCATTTGGATGTTGTGCTGTCTACACCTCTTTTGTTCAATGCTCTTCTGACTGCCTCATGTGGAGTATTGTCAAAAGCTCCTTCTATGTCCAAAAATGCACATACTACAGTTTCTTGGTTGTCTAGAGCACCTCGGATATCCTCCGTCAGTTGTACCAGTGCAGTCTCCGTAGATCTGCCTGCCCGGTAAGCATGCTGACATGGGTGGAGAGGTAGTCTCTCTAGGATTTCCGTTCTAATATGGTTATCAATAGCCTTTTCCATCGTTTTGAGTACAAACGATGTTAGACTAATTGGTCTAAAGGATTTGGGGTTTGTTGTGTCCCTGTTTCCAGTTTTTGGAATGAAGGTTACTATTGCCCTTCTCCATGCTTCCGGGATATATCCCAGTTCTAAGCTGCTTCGACTAATTCTAATCAGATGCGGTAGAATTTCGTCTTGTCCTTGCCCATTAGGTAGTAACACATCTACTTTAACAATTTCAACCTTCTCGATATTCAAGGTTTTGTACTAGTCTAATCCAAATCCTATTTGTTTATCACTGGAAAATTTTACAGTGATATTAAGTAAATGTTGAATTATTATTATCATACCTCCAAGTGCAGCCTAAGCATGGAGTCGAACTACTTCTGAGGCAAGTTTTATGCCTGCATCATTCTTGATTGGTTATACTACGTAGCGCCCAAGTGAACTCCAAGTAACAGTATGAAGAATCAGATAATTTTCACTTATTCTCTGTTTCACTGTATTATCCTGTATGAGACAAAAGATCCGTTAACAAACGGCCTGACAATAAGGGACATACAACACCGGAGTAATAGATTATAAAAAGACAGGATACCTCTCAAGTTAGGACAGTAATTTTAATCTATCAATCACTGTTGGTCATGATCGCTCATACGAACTTTTTTCCGTTTCAGTCGTTCCAATCGAAGTTATCTTTCAGTTCCAAAGAAATTGTGGCAATCAGTTGTTCTTGGTGCAAAGCCGCCTATCACAATAGAGAATCTTGTTTCAACATCGAACGGATAGGGGAAGAATGTACATTAGGTGAGTTTAAATTAATTTCTTTTTTTTAAGTGTCTTGTTTAACGTGTACTAACCATTATAAATAAATCAATCAACTTTACCCGGTAAGTTAACCAGCGACGAAATGTTTTGACATGGGAAGTGAATAAAATGAAAAAGTGGAATCGTATTTTTAAAGTTGTAAGGCCTCATTATACTTCATAGGCATTTTAATCATGTAACGAGCGCAAGCTTAGTTTCCATGATGAAATGACGGCATTTTGTACTGTTTTGATTAACAATAGCTGGATGTGTGCCCGATCGATTCCCTTGATAACGTCTGAACTAACATAGAAGTGAGTGTTTACAATGCAATATACTGGAATCGCAGATTTTTGGTGTGCAGAAATATAAATTGATTTTAAATTGTACAACCACAACCAATATATTCAAATTATTGATTTTATCTATTTATTTGTTCGGGAACTTATACAGGGTGCGCCAATTATTTCCACTCGATCTCTAGCACCGAAAAAAAAAGAGGTATCAACAAGATTTCTTGTAGGTTTATACGGTGTCACTCGGACTACAATTGTAAAATATTTTGATGTATACAGGGTGGCTAATTTTTGTGGAATGAAAATTAATTTGGTTTTTTTAAATTGAACACCCTGTATACGATTATGTCTTCTGATTCTACTTAATATTAGCTTTACGGTAGTTTTTTGAATTTGTAAATCCGACGCGGCGTTGACAAGTTCGCCTTCTGGTGGCTGATTTTGCTTGGAAAGAGGGTAAAATGGATTTCAAATGAAATGCACTCACTCCGATCTCGGAAGTCAAAAAATTGTTCAACGAGGTAAGGAGGGTGTGATTTCAATGAAAATAGCGGTTTCCGTGCATATATTTCCACCCTTAAATTTTACAAAAGGATCGTTAGGAACTTTTTTTTCTCCTCAAAAGATCTACAAAACTAGACTTAGCACGTCAAAAAATATCGATACGTTCCAAAGTTATAAGCATAAAAAGGTAGTACGTGTCGCGGGACACACGGTAGGAACTTTAGTTCCTTTTAAGCAAAAATTATGTAATACATTTGACGTTATAGATGAATGATTTGCATATTCTTTGGTGGTAGAGTAGTAAGCATACCAGACTCTCACGCGGTAGACCCGGGTTCGATTCCCCGTGAGGAAATTTTTTTTTAATGTTAATTTTATTTTTAAATAATTATTCTGCTTGATATTAATAACGACAACAGGTAAACGTTTGAAATATTTAGCAGAATATTCATTATTATAGATAATGGTACAGTACCGACTGGCAGTCCGACTGGCAACATCTACGTATAACAGCATAGTATATTTAAAAAGGGAAACCGTAGCATTATACAAATTGGACATTCAAGAACTGTACGTTTACCACAAAAAAATTGGTGGAAACATAAAATTGAATTGTTACCTAAATTTTCAATTTGAAGTTAATAGAGATTTTTATTCTCTAGATTTTTTCTCAAGTGGGTCGTAGAAAAAATATGCTGTTCGACTCGTGTGGATTGTCCATATCGCACTTGAACGATTGAGCACTCTGCCTACGGCGTCGTTCTCAAACTTTGTCCTCGTGCGATATGGCCATCATATCCACACTAGTTGCACAAACTACTATTTCTATCAAAATATGCCCTTTTACATTTAAAAACAACCTGCCAAATGTCAAATCAATTTATCCATCCATTTTAAAGTTATCGAATTAAAACATTCAAGTTTTCAATATTTTAACACCCTGTATTTCGAAAAGTAAATGTGCTAGACCCCTTAATCCTCATGTCATTTTGACAACCGATGCTGTAAATAAACAAAAAAGATCAATCGCGCAAAAAAATTATGGAAATAATAGTAAAAATTTATCCGAACAAGTTCAAGTAGATCACCAGCACTGCGAATACCAGCTTTGCATAGAATTTTAATATAGCGTCGGTGGTTCAGTGGTAGAATGCTCGCCTTCCACACGGGCGACCCGGGTTCGAATCCCGGCCGGAGCATATGAATCGCTGCTTCGTAAACGAGAGAGAGACTAAGGAGAGAGCACAAGCACGCAAGCAAGGCACATAACGGAGTAACGTAACATAACGTAGCGTAACGTAACGCGTAACGATCAGATCTTTTGTGTCGCGACCCCCGGTCGCTCAAACATGACCTGACGTAAAGAACTAAAGTTCCAAAAACCATTATTCACAATATTATTGATAAACACATTTTAATACCCGATGTTATTATTATAACGTCTTTATATTTCACCAGTTTGATATGAAAAAAAAATTCGGTCAGATTCCTTGAAAAACAACAGAGTGACAGAGTTTAAGGCTCTTTGTTCAACAATTTCAGGGTGCAGTGAAAAAAAAAATAATAACACATAAATTATCACAGTGAAATAATCTACCAACAAAACAAACAGCATAAGTAAGGCAGATGCTCAGTCTCGTACACAGCGAGAATCGATTAATTGGTTTTTAACGACATAATTTGCAAACTAATTGAGTTATAGATTCCAGATTTCGTACACCTCATTTATGAATTTGAGGGCATAATGAGTAATAATATGAAGTCATCATGATAATAACTTCGGGTTTTAAATTGGTTTATTGATGATATTGTGAATAATGGTTTTCTGCTCATAACTTCGGACCTAATCGATATTTTCAACGTACAAAGTCTAGTTTTGTAGATCTTTTGGGTGAAAACAAAATTCTCAACGCTTCTTCTGTAAAATTGAAGGGTAAAAAGATATGCACGAGATACGTTATTTTCACTGAAATCACTCCCTTCTTACCTCGTTAAACAAATTTCCACAACGACTTCAGAGATCAGGGTGGGTGCATCTCACTCTACATCAATTCTGATCTCTTGTCAAGCAGAATCAGCCAGTAGGAGGGAAACAACGCTTACAAGTCCATATTGCGTGGACTAATTGTGAAAGTGTTTGGTGCTGGAAGCGCACCGGCAGCAGCGTCTTGCTCCGCTGCATTATAAGCTATACATTTTCTCTAGGACAGATTAGATCCAGCGAGAAGTACGTGAAACATTATCTCGCAACGTTGCGCAATGTATCACATAAGAGCAACTGTTACCTTAGTTTCCAGCTTGAAATGAACGAAAACTAACAATACATTTTTTGAAAAATGCAGATATCTGAATAACAAAAATTATAAAATTATACAGATCTGGTCACTATTATCCATGGGGAGCGATATCCCCACATTCACATCTTCTTGGTGGATAAGCACATAGTGGTTTGCTGGACCCATTCCTATCCTTGGTGCCTTTCCGTTTTCGTCGATATGCTCTGACGTAACTTAGAGATAGGAGCATCCTACAAGCCTATTTTATCACTAGGTGCAAGGGGGCCGAAAGAGAGAAACGATATTATGAAAATTATACTAGCAAAATAATCATTTATCGTATCTTTCCTAACTTTTTCAAGAAAAAGTCAATTTTGATTCAACAAAAAATAATGCATCCCCTATACGTTATTAGTTTTTGAGATACTTTAATATTTTTAAGCAAAGTATCATTATTCATGTAATATTCCATTAAATTTTATGTATTCAGGACCTTTTTTATTATTATTATCATTATCATCATGAATGTAAGTACACTTGTTCACCTAACCCGAGCGTGTGTAAACACAAATGGGTCATCAGTTACATAACATTTAGAAAATTACGGTAGTTAGAAATCGGGCTTAAAGGCTGCGTTATAACTGGAACACCTTATATTTTACTACTATGTTGTATAGTCATCGGTCCTTGATGAGAGTGCAAAATTTGGAATTAATCTGATCGTTTAAAGTGCGTGAAAATCGATTTTATAGGTTGTGTTACAAAGGGAACGCTCTATATCTTTTTACTATATTGTTTTGTCATCGGTCCTTGACAAGCCTATAACGTTTGAATGAAATCTGTTCGTTTAAAGTGGGTCAAAATCGATTCATTGAGTCCCAGGGAGTCGGTTACAAACATACATATAAACAATATACATATACGTACATATACACACAACCGCAAAATCTAGGGATATTGTAGCTTAAGTCGGGAAAAATGTAAGAAAAATCAATTATTGTACCTCGAAATAGAAATAAAAACACGCCACTGTGTACTGTATATTATTTTTCACTTTTTTTCTGATATTTTTCGTTATCACTATATTTTTCAGTGTTTTTTTGTATGTTATGTCTAATGAGCATTTGCTTTGTTAGTATTGATCACGGATTTCTAGTTATTAATTGTTGTTGTCAGTGGAGTTTACAGTTTGTGAAAGTCGTATAAGTATAAGTGTTAGCAATTATGGAAAGAAGGCATTTAACTCGCGATGAAATGATGCATGCTATAAGTCTGCTTGAAGCTGGGATGTGCCAAGTAGACGTTGCTAGACAAATTGGTACAACCCAAAGCGTTATTTCACGGTTACATCGCCGATATCCTGAAGCAGGTGATGGAGCGGAAAGACATAGGGGTCGTGGTCGAATCACTACCCCGAGACAAGACCGTTTTTTGCAGTTGACTGCTAGAAGAAATCGAAATGTTACTGCTCCTGAGCTTCAAATTAGACTCCAAGAGGTTCACCAAGTGGAAGTGTCG
>CAJUYH010010007.1:0-12079 GCA_910591685.1 Galerucella tenella
TTGAGCATTAGTGCTCATAAATCTAAAGCTATTTTATTCCAAAAGAGCAATAAGTCAGTTGCACGCCCTAACATGATATATAATAATGAAGTTGTGGAATGGGTTAATTCCATGACATATCTGGGGGTTAACTTTTACCATAGGTTATCTTGGAAAAGTCATATTGATAAAATCAAAAACACAGCCATCAAAGCAATTAACATATTGAGTTACATTTCAAAAACTTGGTGGGGGTCTCACCCTATTACTATGTTGACATTCTACAAAGCCTTGGTACGTAGCCACTTGGACTTTGGGTCAATAATCTTCTCATGGGGGTTTTGCAAAACAGATTTGGAGAAGCTGGATAGAGTACAGTATCAGGCTATTAGACTTAGTTTAGGATTAATGAAATCCACCCCCATAAATATAATATTATCAGAGGCTGGAGAATGGGATCTAGGTCATCGCAGGACTTGGTTGGCTACAAAGTTTTTATTAAAAAATGCTTCCCTCACGAAGAGCAAAGTATATAATCTAGTTTCCGATTTCTACATTGATTATAATGATAAAATTAACATATGGGAGAGAAAGGTTACTTCTCCTCCATTGATAGAGGCCTTTGACATTGTGTCTGTTATTGCTGGCAGATTATTGAAACACACTAAATTACCTTGCTATTCATTCTCATTGGAATCTCAATATTTAAGTACTAAAGTAATAGATTTGAAATTGGAGAAGGACAAAATGAATAAATGGGATTTTGCCCAAAAAGTTTCAAATAAATGGGGTGATTCTGTTTACAAAATATTTACAGATGCGTCAAAATCTCAAGATGGTAGAGTGGGTATCGGGGTTTACTCCAAAGAGGCAAAGATCTCAGTATCTATGGGTTGCCCAAAAGCCCAAATGAATTTAGCATTTGCATAGCGGAAGTATACGCCATATATACTGCCTTAAAACTTATAGACACGTTACAACTGAACAATTGCATTATTTTCTCAGATTCCCTCAGTCCATTAAATAGAATTACGTCTCAGGGACTATCTGGCAAGACAGACCAAATTACCTTGCTAACGAAGGAAAATCTATGGACAGCTCACGCCAGGCAACGAGACATAGAATTTGTCTGGATTCCAAGTCACACCGATATAACAGGTAATGATACTGCTGATAAATTAGCTAATGATGGAAGAGACTACAAGCCTACCTTCTCCAAAGTTGACTATAGAGAATTCATACCGTATCTTAAGAATAACTTATGGATTTCCTGGGAGAGGAAATGGAGAAGTATGTCCGTATTTAGAGGGAATTTTTATGCCAGTATCCATTATAATCCATATAGAAGGCCATGGTTTAAATTTCTTAAAAACAGTTCGAGAGCCTTCGTCACTGTGATGTGCAGACTTCGAAGCGGACATTGCTGCTCCCCAGTGCACCTACATCGTATTGGAGTGAAGGAAGATCCTTATTGCACCTGTGGTAAAGAGGGGGATGTCAATCATATATTCCTAGACTGTGAAGTGAATAATTTTAGATGTAGCAATTTGTATAAAGTCTTGCTTGGAAGTATTAACACCGGTCCTGTTTCCATAAATAACATTATACACTCCACATGCTTAACCTCTGCATTTATAATTGGTTTGTTCTAAATTTCCAGTGGAATACATTAAATTAACAAATATTCGTATTTTCCAACAAAGAAGAAGTGGTGCCCTCATCACGACACTGGGTGCATGGTAATACCGAGCCCAACAAAATTGGAGAAGAAGAAGAAGAAGAAGAAGAAACTTAGGAGAATATCTGAAATTTCCAGGTAGAGCTTTCCTCTAAACTTCCTTTTGCATTTTCTTTATTGTATTATATCTGTAGGTTCTCCAGTCTTGGATACTTTTGGTCTTATTATACAGACTGTTTCACGACGAGCTTACATTATCTATATTTTGAAGACTACTGATACAACTTCAATAAAAATTGGCATAGAAGGAGTGAGTACAAGTTATGGCGATTTTATGGAAAATATTTTGACATACAGGGTGGGGCACTATGAACGAACTATTCTCTGGCGTCTTAACGGCAAATATAATTAGAAAAAATAAGACGTAGAATTATGTAGATCACTTAGGACTATAATTTAAAAATATTTCGGAATATACAGGGTGCTCCAAAAAAGCGTGCCGTATCAAAGTTAGGTTCCTTTAAATGAAACACCCTGTATTTTATCACATTTTTGAATTGTACTATTAAAAATAATGTAAATTCATTAACATTTCCCTATACCTATCTAGTTCAGTTTCCAGGATAAATCGATTTTACATAATTTGTAGACCCTCCGAAAAAATACAATAACTTCAAAATAAAAACGAATAACCACATTTGGTTTACACCATCTCACTAGAAGCTTTTAACATTCCGTTTCCAATATTTACTGGTATGCCCTTATATACAGGGTGTTTTTAATATGACAGAATAACACTAACCATTTAATACATAAATTTCTGGCTTAATTTAAATGGAACACCCTGTATCTGTTGGGTCTGTTAAACGTGGGAATTTATTACCTTTCAGTTGGTATTAGGGTTGCCTATATCTGACTGCTAGTTCTCGAGAAATTTTAAATTTGTTTTTTAATATTCAATTATTTGCTGACATCTAGTTAGGTCTATGACTTGATTCTCCGATGGAAATTTTTTAAAAATTAAAATTTGTTATTTTGACAGTAAGTGCTTTGTTGTATGATTTATTATTGATAAATTAAAGGTCTCTTAAATCAGAATTTTATTAAGGATAAGTACACTATTTTTGGGCGAGAGAATAGTTCGTTCATAGTGCCCCACCCTGTATATGTAAGCTCCGCTTACATCGAAAGTGGACGACAACTTTGTTATTTTAATTGTAATACCCTGTATATCATTAACTTTTCGGATTCTACATTAAGATGATTGATGTGTTGGTCCTATAGGGCAGAGTAGAATGGGCTCGTTTACTAAAATTTTTAACTCATTTTTAACTGTCGTAAAACAAAGTACTAAGGATAAAAATATGATTCTGAAAATTTCATGTCAATAGAATATGTCGTTCTCCTAATACAACCAAGTAAACAAGCATACCGTAGCGGGACGAAGACTATGACTGACGTCACCGCATATGAAAGTTAATGTGCACTAACATTACGCTTCTGACTGTAACGTGCCTCGCGTAGAATTTATTTATTTTGAATTACTTACAAAATTTTTGTGTTAATAAAATAAAATGTGTGGACCTAATTTAAAAAAAAAACATCTTCTGTAAGTTCCTTGTGGCATTACTTATTCTTTTTTCTTATTCTTTTGGTAATAAAACCACAATAATGTTTTTTATTTTTTATTTCGACGTTTCGGTAGCGTTCCAGCTACCGTTGTCAAGATTAACTAGTAATAAAATTGATAAAATCATATTTTTCGGCCCCTATCTGACACAACGAAGAAATATGACAACTAGACAATAAATAATATTTTAATAATAGTTTAAGACTACAAAACTTTGTTGTCAAATTTTATTAAGGTCCATTCATAGTAGATCACACCTCTGGTAAAATATATAAGAATATGTAATGCCACAAGGAACTTACAGAAGATATTTAGACACAAGGTATGGGCCATCTGTTCCAAAATATTTTAGAAAATTAGACAGTTTATACAAGAAGCTGGCACATTCTGAGTGTTCGGTTAATTTTCTTCGCCGATGCAGGAATAATGGAGTCATACCAAGAGGACTAACTGCCTACGGAGGAAGAAAAATAACCAGAATATTGGAAAAGGCAAGTTTTGCTATGGTTCGAGAACGCCTTCAGCACCATAGATATAAAGTATTCAATATCGAACAAGATATCGTAGGTATTGAGGATTTTCTTTTTGATACGGTAACTAAAATTGACTTCGATAAAATAATAACAAATATAAATATTATATATACTACAACGTATGAAAAACAAAAACAAATTCAAATGCGAAAGTTTGAAATATTATTTGAACAAAAAATCCAAAAAGAACTGAATAATTATCAACAAAACAATGTACCGAACACAATAATTAATTTATCAAACAAAACTTTAAATTCTTCAGACGTATTAGTTCTTTCAAAAGGATTCAATTTTGCTTTGACTCCAAAAGCAATACCAAAATTAGACATAATAAGTTCAATAGAACAAGTAAGTAGTGAATTATCTGAACACGAAAGAGAAGAATATAGAGTACGTTGTAAAGTCATATTAGAAAAATGTATTCATTTAAAAAACAATACTACAAAAGCAGAACAAAAATCAATTAAAAATCTAAAAGAAGATGATTCTATTATTATTTTACCG
The DNA here is from genome assembly GCA_910591685.1 of Galerucella tenella. Taxonomy (NCBI): domain Eukaryota; kingdom Metazoa; phylum Arthropoda; class Insecta; order Coleoptera; family Chrysomelidae; genus Galerucella; species Galerucella tenella. Next base: position 4,325 of record CAJUYH010010007.1, read on the forward strand.
GCTGATAAGGGCAATTCTACGGTAATTATAAACAAAGTTGATTATGATTCAAAAGTAATGGATTTATTAATAAATTGCCCTTATACTAAGCTACCAAATGATCCTACCAAATCAATTGAAAACAAAATTTATAAGACACTTTTCAAATTCAAGAACGAATTTGCTAACCGTGAAAGAACAATGTTAACACCTAAATACAGTAAACCTCCACATTTTTATGGTTTACCAAAAATTCATAAACAAAACATACCATTACGACCAATTTGTAGCACTATTAATTCCCCATGCAGCAAACTATCAAATTATATATTAAAAATCATTGAACCCCTCGCAGGACAGACAGATTCATACATCAAAAATAGCAATCATTTTTTAGAAAAACTATCAGATTTAAAGTTCAACAAAAGCCATTATTCGGTCAGTTTTGATGTAGTTAGTCTCTTCACAAATGTACCGGTACAGAAAACAATAGAACTTGTCAAATCAAAATTAGAAATAGATCAGACCCTTACAGAAAGGACCAAATTGAGCGTAGCAGCAATAATAGAATTATTAAAATTATGTATAACAAAATAGTTATTTTCCTAACAAGTGCGGAAAGTGATACTTTCCCGCACGCGACTGCAGTTGACCCGAACGACGCGAAGCGGAGTTCGGGCAAGCGGTTAAGGGCGGGAAAGACACTTTACGCATGAGTTAGGAACATTATTTTTTCTACGACCGTATATACAAAAAAGTATACCAACCCATTTGTCAAAAGTTATTTTATTTCAACATACATATACAAAACTTTAACCAAAAACTATTATTATTATTATAAATAATAATATTAGAAATACAATTTGTTGCATTCTGTAAACTACTTAAAATTGCCGGTCCAGTGGATTTGGTGTTAACTGGTAAGTAAATGACGTTAATGAGGATGGCATCGGTTGAAGGTCACATAAAGATGACGATGAAGGTGACTGCAACGGTTTTAAGTCATTTGTAGATGAAAGAATGTTTTCTGATATATTTTTCTTATATCAAAACCGGGTGGTTTGGTAGTTGTTTTATAACACATCTTTAAAGAATGTACAGGGTTATATCAAAATATCTTCATTATTTAATATTTAAAAAAAATTGAAAATGCAACAAAAAGTTAGAAAACATGTAGATTTTATTTGATGGACTATTTATTCACCTGTTGTAACAATATTTATAACTTCCGAAGTAAAAAACTATCTAATAAGGTCAAAATTTGCATAATTTTACTTTCCCGCACTAGTGCGGGAAAGTGACACTTTCAAAGCTAAAATGCGTGCGGGAAAGTGGGTTAAAACGCACGGTGGTAGAAAATAGTTATTTTCCTAACAAGTGCGGAAAGTGATACTTTCCCGCACGCGACTGCAGTTGACCCGAACGACGCGAAGCGGCAAGCGGTCAAGGGCGGGAAAGACACTTTACGCATGCGTTGGGAACATTATTTTTTCTACGACCGTATATACAAAAAAGTATACCAACCCATTTTTCAAAAGTTAGATATTTTATTTCAACATACATATAGAAAACTTTAAACAAAAACTATTATTATTATAAATATTAATATTAGAAACACAATTTGTTGCATTCTGTAAATTAATTAAAATTGCCGATCCAGTGGAGTTATTTGGTGTTAACTGGTAACTAGATGACGCCGATGAGGATGGCATCGGTTGCAGGTCACATAAAGATGACGATGAATTTGATGGACCATTTATTCACCTGTTGTAAAAATAGTTATAACTTCCGAAGTAAAAAACTATCAAATAAGGTCAAAATTTGAATAATTTTACTTTCAAAACTAAAATGCGTGCGGGAAAGTGGGTTAAAACGCACGGTCGTAGAAAAACATATTTTCAGTTCAATAATGATTTTTATGAACAGAATTTTGGTCTTGCCATGGGCTCTTGCCTCTCACCAATTCTATCAAATATTTATATGGAACATTTTGAAGCCAGAATAGTGAATAATCAAAAATTGAAACCAATTGTCTGGTGGAGATATGTAGACGACATTTTTGCAATATGGCCTTATGACTTAGTATCTCTGAATGATTTTTTAATAAATATAAATGAAGGAGAAAAATCTATAACATTTGAAATTGAAATTGAAAATAACAATTTTTTACCATTTTTTGGATTGGATATTCTTATCAATAAAACACCTACAGGGTATGAAACAAGTGTTTATCGGAAGCCAACACACACTGATAGGTATTTGAATTTTGAATCAAATCATGCTATAATCGTTAAAAAAGGGGTAGTAAAATCTTTATACGATAGGGCCAGAATCATTTGTTCTAATGATAATCATTTCACAAAGGAGAAAACTCTAGTGAAAAATGTTTTAAATGCCAATAATTACCCGGCAGAATTTGTAAATAAAGAAATCAAGAATATAGAGAAAGGCTCATTGTTAATACCCCATAAGAATAACAATAGTATTAATAATTCAGCTAACATAAACTATCATATCGTTAGAATGTCATAAAATAAAATATTTTATTTCACATTTTGATCTACTATGAATGGACCTTAATAAAATTTGACAACAAATTTTTGTAGTCTTAAACTTCAAAATATTATTGATTGTCTAGTTGTCATATTTTTTCGTTGTGTCAGATTGGGACCAAAAAATATTATTTTATCAATTTTATTACTAGTTAATCTTGACAACGGTAGCTGGAACGCTACCGAAACGTCGAAATAAAAAATAAAAAACATTATTGTGGTTTGATTCCCAAAAGAATAATTAAAAAAAGCAGACTCATTAAATCTTCCAGAAGTGGACTTGCTAATGATTATGAAGTTTTTTAATAGTTTATTAAATTATGACTTTTTTGCGCGATCGATCTTTTTTGTTTATTTACAGCATCTGTTGTCAGGTCGGTAGGTTGTGTTTACTGGTTTCTAAGTCTAACACGTCGGTAAGTGATTTACTTACCGTTCAGACGTCGGTAAGTAAATTACTTACCGACGTCTTAGCCCTACATACATTTAAGTGGCACTAAATAATATATTAGGTACTTCATTCATTACACAAAAGGAACAAAAAAATAAGAAGATTGATATTTTTTTAATGAACAGTATCGAACAGAACAATATGAAAAGTAATAAATAGCATGAAAACAATTTCACCAAAATGCAAATTATATTTTAAACTGATCGAAAGAATAAATGTCACTTTTGACATTTCGTTTATTTCGAAGAAATTTAAATTATTTTATTCGAAATTCGAATATTTCAATACGATCGCGCAAAAAATGGTATAAGCATTTCGAACGTTAAGGGTAATACCGGTCTCCAGCAAAATTGGAGGCTTCGCTACGCTCTGCATCCAAACATTGCTGTCGACCGGTAAACAACCCTTACCGTTCTGGATACTTAATATACTATATACTATGTGACACATCGTTTTTGGCTGTTTTCCGGTCAGATTGATTAAAAATGTCAATATTTTCATAAATACATGCTCTCTCAAATGATATACAGGGTGATTCCAGATGTTTATTATTTTATTCCTGGTCTGGTTGACAAAGTTGTGGAGATAACGCTGCAGGTTACTCAGTAAAAAATTGCAATTTTCTTAACTGCAGACTGCCCAATTAAAGGAGTTTCTCCAAATGCTATTTATCATGAATGTGTAGTGGAAATTAAATTACCAATGTTGACAAAAACAAGAAAAACCTATTTTGATGAAGCAGGTAATATTGGTTCCAAATGTTACATCAGATTCAAATGCACTGGTAAAAAAAGCGATATTTGTTAGAGCTGATCCGGACTTTGAATCAAATAAAACAATTTCTTTTAAAACATATTTGATATACGCCAGTTTTGTTGATAATCTACTGAAAAAGATTACCTGTTTTTTGGAAAAAAGCAGTATTTAATAAACTTTAATTTGTGAAGAACTGACCCATTATTTTATTAAATAATTTTGAACATTAATAACACCACAAGCTATAAGAACAATATTATCTACTTTTTTTAATAAATTTAGATTAATCCAAGCGTGTGGTTTTCAATAACCCTCTCAATATGGATTCACAACTTATTTTGTAAGGTAATCTATAACGATTCTGATTGAAGAATAATGAAATCCTAAAAATACACAAACAAAGTATGTTGACTTATCACTGAATGCTTTGAGTCTTTTTATGCTTTTCTGCCATTCCATTTTTTTGCATCCTCATTAATAGAAATAAATGTTTTGTTAGATGTTTTAATCGTAGTACTTTTACATTCTGGAACCGCACAATATTTATAGCTTTTTTCACTCTGGTTCTGGTCCATTGTCTCGAATAGTTTAAATTATTTCTAAAAGTTCTTATTTCACAGACATAACACTGTTTAGAGTTTGCTAAAACGTATAATAAAAAATAATGAGCATATAAGCAAGCAAAGTACTGTTACTAGCTAAGTAGTCATCTAATCGAAAACCGATCGGCGCGGTATCCGCGGTATTTCATATGCGATGACGTCACGCCTGAAATTCGGAGATGAGCACTGTTTAATGTTTATAATTTTTTTTAGGTGACTTAGGAGTCTCGCTGACATCTAATTTTTTGCACAGAGCCTCAAAATGATGTGCTCTTCCTAATAGTAAAATAAAAAAAAATGTAAATGAGTCCAGACCTTTGGCAGAAGAAATTGTACTTGTCACAACGAGTAAAATAATTCAATTTGCATTGTTTTTGTATTATATGCAAGTCAGCGTATTTACCGTAATATCGTTTTTTGTTTAACTTTGTGTCAGTGACAAACACAAAACAGTGTTTCTCTATTAAATTCAACTGTTATCATTTCTGAGGTGATATTCTTATATTATCAGAGATATTATGGAAGAGGTTATGTTATTCTATTTTTTGTTTTCAGACAGACATACAGATAACAGATGAAAAGTGACAGACAGATGTTACCATCCCTCTCTCTCTCCCACACACGTTGGCACTTCCACTAATAAGGGACCTCTTTCTCTAACACATTGATTTCCCTATGTCTATAGTCGTACCCTCCCAGACTATCTACTCAGTTCATGTTTGATCGCAATATTTTGTAGGTTTTTAAAAGTTTTATACTTTGTATTATGTCGCTGCATAATCGGTATTTGGTTGCACTAACCGTGAAGGGAAAATATAGTTTTACAACACAAAATACTTAAGCATAATCAAAGAAAAAGAAAAAGTTTTTCAAAACGCACAGTGTAAATGGCGAAAACAGCAAAATAAAACCACTTAAATATCAAATGGCTTACACGGTAGCTGATTAATTGTTTTAGAAGCCTGGTGAAGTTCGTCAACTGTCTTGCGCAGAGACCAAAATCGGTCTTGTTTATCTTTGTCGCCTCGTAACGACAGTTTCATGCCATTGGCGTTACAAACGAACATCGCCAATCGAAGTATTTTCATACACCAGTTTCTATTGTATGTGAAACTCTATCGAAAAGCTTCAATTAATTCCCAAATATGTTTTATTTAAACTATAGATACGATAAATATATTTTTAATATTCTAGTTTTGTGTTAACCTACAAAATGTGAAAACGTTACGCTACTGATTTGAAGTCGAATGTCAATTTTACAATTGTTGCTTTCGTTTATTTGGGCTTCGAGCACTTGTGCGTGACGCCTCAGTCGTCACGACTTTTGAGCAAAACGAACACGATTTTTTAGGATTCTCAAAACCACTTGTCATGTGCCAATGCCAATTAATTTCCTGTGTTGTTAGAAGAACAGTTTTCAATTATAATGTTTTTGATAATATAATTTTGCATATTTAGATATTTTTAGTAAGGTTTAAGTCGTATTAAATCGTAATCGGCACAATCTCAACCTTTAAATAAACGTCAAACCGGACAAACGTCAAATATTTAATGTCCGTGGCTTGAAGCTCATACTTTTCGGTATGTGCTTGAGGGGCAAGGGGAAGGTAAGACTAGGCGTCACGCCCAATAATAAACGAACGGAATTCAGTCACTACGAGCTGATATTAGCAGCCAAAAGTGAATAATCGAAAGCACCTAATATGGCGCTGGCTTTGACAAAAAGATAGAACGTGTCGCGGGACACACGGTAGGAACTTTAGTTCCTTTTAAGCAAAAGTTATGTAATACATTTGACGTTATAAATAAACAATTTGCATATTCTTTGATGGTTGAGTAGTAAGCACACCAGACTCTCACGCGGTAGACCCGGGTTCGATTCCCCGAGAGGAATTTTTTTTTATTGTTAATTTTATTTTTAAATAATCATTCTGCTTGATATTAATAACGACAATAGGTAGACGTTTGAAATATTTAGCAGAATATTCATTATTATAGATAATGGAACGGTACCCTTCATGAGGGAGTCCGACTGGCAACATCTACTTATAACAGCATCGTATATTTAAAAAAGGAAACCGTAGCATTATACAAATTGGACATTCAAGAACTGTACGTTTATCACAAAATTAGTGGAAACATAAAATTGAATTGTTAAATTTTTAATTTGAAGTTATATTACAGTTTATAGAAATTTTTATTTTCTAGATTTTTTCCTAAGTGGGTCGTAGAAAAAATATGCTGCTCGACTCGTGTGGATTGTCCATATCGCACTTGAACGATTGAGCACTCCGCCTACGGCGTCGTGCTCCATCTTCGTCCTCGTGCGATATGGCTATCATATCCACACTAGTTGCTCAATCTACAGTTTCTTTCAAAATATGCCCTTTTACATTTAAAAACTACCTGCCAAATGTCAAATCAATTTATCCATCCATTTTAAAGTTATCGAATTAAAACATTCAAGTTTTCAAAATTTCAACACCCTGTATTTCGAAAAGTAGCTAGACCCCTTAATCGCGCAAAAAAAATTATGGAAATAATAGTAAAAATTTATCCGTACAACTTCTAGTAGATCACCAGCACTGCGAATACCAGCTTTGCATAGAATTTCAATATAGCATCGGTGGTTCAGTGGTTAGAATGCTCGCATTGCACGCGGGCGGCCCGGGTTCGAATCCCGACAGGAGCATATTATTATGAATCGCTAAACGAGAGAGAGACTAAGGAGGCACAAGCACGCAAGCAAGGCACATAATGAAGCAACGTAACATAACGGAGCGTAACGTAACGCGTAACGGTCAGATCTTTTGTGTCGCGACCCCTGGTCGCTCAAACATAACCTGGCGTAAAGAACTAAAGTTCCAAAAGTTCGCGCTTACGACTGCAACTTCAAGTGGCTTCTTCTTATAGCGTTTTCGGGTAGCTGCACCAGTGCGCAGTAGGTCACTTTTTAATGAACTGAGTGCGCGCACTCTTGTGTTTTCGGTCAAAAGTTTAGTGCGCACTCTGTCAGTGTGGACGATTTCGGGTGAAGATCGGTGCAAGTCAATATTGCACACAGTGTGCCTTTTTCTGCACGGAGTTTACTGGTAAGTGCAAGGTTTTAACACCGGGATTCATCTGTCAACAGTGACATTCTTGAATTCTTGTTATGGTTTATGGTTGAACTTTATATGTTTATATCTAAAGATGACCAGAAATTCAGCGAAATATTTCCAGTTTTTGGAACTGGCTGAAACATTTTTGGATACTTCGTCGGAAGATAGTGATGATGAAGAGGAAATGTGCATCAATTGCAACAAGAAGAATAAAATTCCAAAAATTCCAAAAAGTTCATTATGAGGCTATGGTCGTTATGGGATGGGATGGGTAATAATTGTACAGAGCACTTTCATAATACTGTTTTTTTTTT
>CAJUYH010010007.1:12179-25084 GCA_910591685.1 Galerucella tenella
TTTTTTTTTTGTTTTATCATTTTCCACTGCACCAGAAATAATGTCGTGTTCGTTTACTTGTGCACCTTTTCAGTGCAATAGGCAGCACTGGTGCGGTGCAATGTATACCTGCATTGCACCATGGTGTAATAGAGAAGAAGGTGTGATCCACGGAAGACGAATTTTCGTCATGTTCGGCGCACCTTCCAAAACGCCGCCATATTGCCAATCATATGTTTAATGTTTTGAATGACTGTCATAAATATAACCTACACAACCAAATCTTACTTGTTGTAATCGTTCATTTTTGTTATAAATTGTGAACTCTGAACATTGAATGAGTGTCTTTATTGGTGAATAAAGATTTTGTCTCTTGTTTCCGTTTCAAATTCAGTTACTTGTCAAGCGTTTGATTTCGCGCGTTATTTTCTGATTTGATTTTTCAATATGGCGGCGTTTTTTTTGATTGGTCGTGTGCGGTAACACACCTTGTTCTCTATTACACCATGCACTGCACGCTAAGATGACATTAACATTTCAGAACGCCATCTATGGAATACTACTTTTTCCAATAGTGCCATAGCAAGCTACTAATCTTAAGTAGGCAATCCAGTTACCCTCAAGTAGGCAATCCAGTTACCTGTCAAATAAAATTCAATATGGCGACACAGGGCAAATAAATGTGATTTAATACATTGTAGACAATGGATTTTGGTATACATAAGTGTTTATTTTGGAGAAAGGTGCTTTTATTTTGCTTTGGTGTCTCTATACTAATAATATACAATAAAAAGTTCAGTTTTATAAAACTTTTAAGCTGGGTATATCAATTTAGGACCAACTTTTGGTTGTGTACCTATATAAGAACATTATTTTTTTGTTAGTGGTTTTAGACTATCAAGAATTATTATTTAATATTTACGGGTAAGTACACACTGACTAAAACATATACAATATTATAATGAAAGTCAAACTTTTATGAAATTGCTGGTATCAACATTTCACTTGCTTGAATTGGAAGATATCACCTGCATTATTTAACTTTTATGCTTACGGATTTCAGGAGTGAAACACCTACTTCAAAATGCCAACAATTTGTATTGTAGTCGGTTGTGGGAGCCGTTCAAATCGAGACCAAGTAAGCTTTTTCAAGGTCCTAGCTGTTTTAAAGAACACATTTTTGGTGCACAAGAATGAATTAAGTAAGAAGCGTAGAGAAATGTGGTTAGCAGCAATCAATGAAGATGATTTAACAGAATTAAAAATCAAATATCAGGCTGTATGTAGCAGGCATTTTGTTCAGTTTTGTTCAATAACAATATTTATAAAAACTAAGAAAAGTGATATATTCTAAATAAAAAATACTAATCAAATGAACAATATACTAAACACTAATAAAATATACTAAGTTGAAGCAAAATATACTAATAAATTCGACTAAAAAGTATTGAGCACTGTTTATGACTGAATAGACAATACAAAACTATCTTATCTATTTAAATTGTTTGCCCTGCACGGCCATATTAGGTCACGTGATCTGGATTGCCTAATAGAATCAATTATTACCTGCCATTTCTGCGGTTCCCGATTGAAGATCTCCTATTATACCATCGTATCGGGATGTATTACCGATTTTTCGTCCAAAAGTTGGTCGTATAATTTTTTTAGATGTCAAATTCACCATTTCCAGTAGGTAGTTGGTTAACAACCAACTAGTTTTCAAATTGGGATCCAAATGGGTATCTCTAGAATATTAAAAATTATTGGAGTGTCTACTTATAGTGTTTTCGATTGGGTGCACTTTGTTTGTCCTTAAGTTATCACTTGGTTTTAGCCCGATGCATGTAAACTGTCAAATTTCTACCCTAAAATGGGAATCCACCTAAATCCATTTGGTTGGAAACGATTTGGTTGACTTCGTGGGAGCTGTTCACGCTTGCTAGTAACTTATGATGCAAATTAAATATTTGCCATTATACTTAAAAGCTAAATCAGTATACAAAAGGCTGGACAGTACCTGCAAGTCAAGCGGCTATACAACCCTTCTCATTGTATATTTTTATACCTAGTTTTATGGCACATTATGAGTAGAGAACTCGTTCGATACATGTACAGGGTTTCTCATTATATTTTGACCCCCACCTATTTTTGTTAATTACGGAAATACAAAAAAAAGTTTTAAATAAAAGTTGTATTCTTTCACCTGTATCGACCAAAAATGTGACAATAGACTGAATTTTGTTTAAGGGAATGCTCAATAGAATGCATCTTCAATATTTTTAATGGGATACCCTGTATTTTTTTATAGTTTTGAGTAGCCCTGCATTTCCTGATTACAAATATAAAACATTGTGTAGCATTAGCACAGTATAGGAACGAACCAGTAGTATTAATATTATAAATTTCATTCATAAATTGCCAGAGCTTTTGATGACCTTGAACGGATCGCTTTACGATTCATTTTACTTTTCCATAGGCTTAGGTAGCATAAGTTTTAAAATGACTTGAACGTGTTAAATGTTTTTTCTTAAATATTGTAGAACAGTACACTAATGAGTGAATAAAGCAATAGTCTCATAAAAAATATTTATTGGTTTACACACACACTACCCGTTTTCTTCTTTTTAATGGTATCCATTGCTAAAAAAATGCTTATAAACTATAAAAATAACAATGTTTGTTTGTCCGAAAAGCCGTGAAAATACAAGCCCTGTATAATAAATAATGTTATTCGCAAATTCACCACTGGCTCTTTAATTGGATCGCAGCACAGCACTGGCCGCCGGATGAGATACTCATCCGAACGACGTTGTAGGTCACAGAGAGCTCGGCACTGTAACGTCACGAGATAACATACTGGTTCGTTCCTCGCTGTGAAGTTGACAATTATTGTTTCTTCTAGCCAACTGAGAAGTTGAATTTCCCTATTAGTGGTTGGTTTTGGCTTAAATTTGGCTAGTAGTGGACAGAATTGTATATACACCAGGGTGTTGAAGACATTTATAAGCATCAAACCTTATTTTTGGTGCTCGGTCAATAACAATGGTCTTCACCAACATGGTGTATAATATACTTATAAGTGGGCAATAGCTGGAATATTATGGGAATTTATAATTTTCTCAACTATTTAGGGTGGGAAATGATACATTTGAAAAGCTGCTCATTTGATGTTACCAATATATTCTCTAAAATTACTCCAAATAGTGCATAGCACTCTGAAATTCTTGACGAAGGGCCCGACTGTACTTTCAAATATTTAATGTGCATTCCAAACGAAAACACTATCGGTCTTATCAATAAACACGGAGTAACCTAAGACTAACTTTATTCTATGCTTAAACCAAAGTCTATATATTCCAATAAGTCCGACCACTCTCTCGACGACGCGAAAATCCCCCTCCTGCCGACACCCACCGTCTCACCGGCAAAACCCACATCTGATGTGGAATTTATTTATTTTTCAGTTCTGTTTGACTTACACGGTGGTGTAGCAGAGCGTTGTATCGGGTGCGCCAAAGAAAGTGATCTTGAATTTTAATTTGTGCGAACGTTATCTGCACTGTGTTTTTGATTGTGTGCGATGCCTTCTTATGGAAATTATTGTTGCGTGGATTCGTGTAGAAACAATACTGCAATTCATAAACAATTATCATTTTTTCGTCTTCCTAAGGATCCTTGTTTACGACGGCCAAGAAAAAAAATGGTCAGCCAATATTGGACATAAAAAGGAAAGACTATCAGGATTTGTCCACAGAAGAAGGAAATGCCCTGGTTTATGTGGGTGGATATTTTTTGCAAAAGTGTTTTGTTGAACACAAATGCGATATGTGCCTAAACTTTTGCAATAAGGAAGGTTGTGGCCAATCCACATCATTCTGCGAAAAAAAAGTATATTAAGGTAGTAAGCAGGGACGGTTTGGAGGATTGACAGTTCCTCCAAAAATTTTCAGTGAATATCTGATTTCTTTAGAAAATATATTCACTGAAAAAGTCAATGATTTATGTGTGCAGGATGATGTAGGAATAGGAATGAACTTGAAGACCAAGTTGTCTACTATCGCATTTTCGCATCCTTGTCCAAACTTCCCATGGGAATACCTGCTGTCCTTATATACAAGGGTACGAATCTATTATACACTGAAATTTGCAAATTCCTCACTAAGGACCTTTAGAAAGAATAAAGAACATCCTAAATTGAAAATCTTGAAAAATTTATAACTATTCAAGTATTTATTAATTTTTAAGAATGTACATAATACTTATTTGTTTGTTGATATTTCATTATTTTTATTTATTTATTCAATACAACGCTACAGAGTACACTCCAAATGGACTTGACCTAAATAATTGTTCATTTGTATTCGTTTTGTCCCAAGTAGATGTTAAACTGTGTTATTTCTTTTAAAATGATTATATCAACACAAATGTTCATTCGCTGATCATTCTGTATTAGTTATTAAGTATTATCAGATATACGCTCGGATATACGTTATTGAAGTCTATGTTTATGATTTTTTTCATTTCATTCCTCGGTTAAAACAAAATTTCTAAAAAGTTACTTAGCAATAATATAATTTATATAAATTGCCAATATTTTTCAAAACAAGAATAAAGTCAACATATTTTCTAATTGCACCCGGTAAATTCCTTCACAAATGAATTCACCGTCCGTCACCTCGTATACTACCAAATGACTAGCAAAAACAGGTGTCGCACATGATTTACGACTCTCCGCAAAAAATGCCGGCGTTTTCCGACGATCAAAGGAGTGACCGGACTTATTGGAATATATAGACTTTGCTTAAACCATCAGTTTGACAGATACGCTATTAATAAACGCATTTTAGACAGGGAATAGGCTACTCCGAGGTTAGTCTGGGACTAACTTTGGTAGTAATTTTAATCCAAGGAAATAGGTAGTTTAAGCTCGGAATAACCTTCGACTAAATTATAATTTTAATTTTGTTGAACTGTCAATTGTGGTATAAATATGTTGTCATATCGTAATTCGAAATTCAGTTTGTCGTTTTTGTACGATCAGTTCATATTATTATTCAATTTATTATCATTAATTATGCATATTTACTAAGTATTGTGTTGGTTCAGTGAGTAGTAATTATTTTGCGATGGAAGGAAGATATTATTATTCGGATGATTTGAGAATGATGGAAGAAGCAGAGAATATTCGTCCGATCAGAAAAATTAAATGTTATAAAATTCGGGCTAATCCCTCAAAAACATTGTTATGAGAGGAATTTGCAGCTATCAAATCAAAAATAAAATATTTTTATAATTTTCTATTTAATTTTTCCTTTTCTTTTTGTTGCACAAATTTTTCATGTACTTGCGTTGCATAGTAATCTGGAGTTCCTCCTCAGCACGCCTTTTTTTGATTTCTTCAATTTGCAAGTGAATTTCATGCAAAATTCGGAAATACTACTTTTAACACAAAATACAAACTGAGAGATGATAATAATGAGATAACTTGCTATTTTTGAAATTAATGAACAGAGCACTGACACATGTCACAATAAAAGCAGAACAGATGTCACCATAAGTCATAACGTCAAGTTATTGGTCAATTCCTACCATAAAACTGTGAATCTTCCTTAAGTCATGTCCTAATCCAGTAATAAGGATAGAGTAACTATTACCTCCTTGGAGTTTATTAATAGCAATTGTATTACTCCTTTAAACCGACGCTAGTCTCTGACTAATCTAAGAGTAAGGGCGGAGTAAGAAATTTTTATTAATAAGACAGTATAAGCTTAAATATTTACCTGAAATCTTCTAAATGGTTAAAAGAATCCTGAAATAGCGCAGAGTATGTAAGGTTAATTTGCACACCCTGTAAGCTTGTACGATTCCTTGAATTTAACACATTGTACGCTAAAAAACCACTTTGCGAATGCCACTCAGCTACATCATTTTCCAAAAACCTCGTAGACTTTTCTGTTAGTTTATACAACGATTTTATTTTATAAATATCACCATCAACCAACTTAAATTCGTTCCTTTTTACCTTGTTTATTGTAAAAACGCTACTGTCGACTGAGAAAAATAACTTATGAAACCATTTTTTATCTGTTTCACCCCAAATTATCCATTTATATGGATGATTCAACAGTTTTAGCTCTTTTGCCTTGAAAAAATCGAATTAAATAATGTTGTGAGAAAAGAATCTCACACTTTTAATGACATATTAAAAAATGACGGCCTTATACTTTCCCCTTTCCGGACTTATTAGCAAAATAAGGTCGGTTCCTACTTTTTTCTACGAAAAAAATCAGTGAAAACAGCACCCTAACTACCCACCCAATTGAAATTAAACTTCACCAATCTCTGATTTTCTTTATATTTGTATTATCAAAGGTAATACCACGAGTGCTTCAAATTTTATCGATAATTTTTTCTTTTTCACGAAAACTTGTTTATTTGGCAAGAATATGAAAACAAACCGATTGATAAAATCACGAGTCCGTTAGGACGAGGGATTTTATCTAAATTCGGTTTGTTTGAATGTTTTTGCCTCAAATAAACAAGTTTGAGTGATGGAAATAAAAAATTATGTGATAAAATTTGAAGAGCGAGTTGTATTTGGGAAGATTATTTTTTTCATAAATTTAAAATTTTGTATTACCTGAATGTTTAATATTCTCTTGGGTGATGGCACTGAATCGGTTTGTGTTCATTTTTCAATAAACTTCGAAGCACTTTTAGTTGTCAATAATGACAAATTCAAAGTAAAATTTTGACGTTTCGATGTAAACAAGGTTTTATCGATGAGGAAGCATAATTATCAGTATAATACCGAATGATTGGCTAGAATAATGTATTGCTATTGGTTAAAACCACCAAAATGTCAGATTTTGACATGTGAAAAAAATAATCATATATAATACCACGAGAGTGAAAATTTTTTCGGCAAAATTTTTCGATTGTCATGAAAGTTTGTTGCTTGGCAATTTTGTGAATGACATTTTTCAGGCGAGTGGTTTTGGATTAAATGTCATGAGCAAAATTACCTAAAAGCAACAAACTTGAATACGACAAGAGAAAAATTTTACCTTACAAAATTTTTAATTGAGTGGTATTCGACATGACTATTTCACGAGAGAAAAACTAACAAATCATATGTTTAAACGTTTTATTTATTGCAAACTTCAATTATACAAAGCCAAAAAAATAATAACATTATGAAAAAAAAATTACTTATTTATGTAAAAAGTACAATTATTATAATTGTACGTTGTAGCATTATTTTGGGGATTGTTTTGCATCATAACCTGTGATGCATTTAAGTTAGAAACTGAGGATTCCTTTTCTTTATTTTATTTTCTCTAAGGTTCTCTGTAAGTTGGAAATGGTGTTCTTCATTTAATTGTAAATATGGTTTCAAAGAATGGGCAGAAGAATGTCCTGTAAGCTTAATTACTTCTTGTTCACCAACTCCTTATTTTGCTAATGCAGATATTGCAGAAGCTCTATGTGAATGATTGGTGATTTTTATTTTTTTGTGTCTATACCAATTGATTCTGCCGATATTTTCGTCCACTTTGAAATTGTATTAATTCCCAATGGTGAATTTTTGTACCATATTCCTTTCTCCCAATTTGGATGTACTGTTAAAAGTAATCTTGTTGTTGTTAGATAAGGATTGGATTCTCTTTTTTCAATAAATTTTAAAAATAAACGAACGGGACACAAATTGTTGTTAGCATTATTTCTTACCAGCCACTTACTGCCAGATAAAGCTTTTGATCCTCCTTGTGTCGTTTTGGAAAAGATTGGATTATATTCTACCTTGCCAGTAAAATTACCTTTATTATCATATTCTTTTTTAAATTAATTAATATCACAATTAGCAGCTTCATTTCCACGCCATGCTAATTCGAACATTTCGAACGAACATAAATGAAAAAACTTTTTTTGTAACCCATTAGGATTATCTTCAGAATAGCTTTCTACCATTTAAATTAATTCTTCTTTGGTAAACGCGTTAGAACTTCTTTTTCTGGTTTCAGGTTCAGCCTGAAGCTTTTTACGTTTTGTATCCCTGGCCAATCTAGCAAATTTATAGGTAATATCTTTAAATGGATCAATTTTGATGTTAAATTCTAGAAAATATTTTTCCTGAACCATTTGAGCAGTCGTATTCCAAAGTGTTTTCACACTAGCTTCAGTATAATCAGTTCCATCTCTTTTTTTCACGTTAAAACCATAATCTTCAAGAATTTTTGCTATAACTTGTTCAGAAGTATCCTTTTCTAACGTATAATTACGTGCGTCCAGAAACATTCTTTTTTGTCTTCATTGTATTTCGCGGTATACTTTCTATTTCATTTATTGAATTATTTCCAAATCATGTATTATTCATGTTAATAATACTTATTTAAATTTTTGAAAAAGTTTTAAATAAATAAACAACTTAGTTTTCTTAGAAACCACTAACAAAGATATATTGAATTTTATCACAGAGTGATAGAATTTTATATACATTTGATATATTAAACGTCAAAAAATTGCCGCGACAAGACAAAAAATTGCCAGTTCAAAACCTTCAAATTTTGTCAGTTATCAATTTACTCTAGTGAAATAGTCAATCCAATTTAAAATTCCTAATTTTAGTAAAATTGGAGCAATTTTCTTCAAAATATTTTCGAAAATATTGGAGAGACAAAAAAAATCAAGTACCAAATTGTAGCTTGTTTAATAACTGCGCGTAGATTTACTGAACAGTAAATGTTTGGCGAGATATAGCTGTTTAAAGCCTCTATTTACGAGCGAACACCACCTTATTCGAGCCCTAACGACGTGCGGATTTTTTTTTACTTTACTCACCTTATTTAGAACAATATCTGATCCGTAGCAGTTTGCATCTAATAAAAACAAATTATATTCCGGTGGAAAATAAGTTGATATATTTTCATTAAATTTTCCGTTTTTACAGCCAAAGTTTTGCGCGCAAAGCTGCTTCCATAATAGTAACTGCTGGTCTATTAATAAAAAAATGTTGCATGCTCAAATTTTATCCCTTAGTATAGAGATTATGAGTGATAGTATTTTTCTCGAAAATTCTTACCTTCAGGCCAACAAATATAAGTGTTTATTTTGAATGGAAAATTGAGCTTCTTAAGAAAATTACTTATCAGCAAAGTTACGTCTGAATTATTATTTTGGAAAGAGGGTACTAGAAAACCTGCAAGAAATATGAATATAGTTGTCAGGTTCATTTTTGATGTTAATATGGAATATTTCCGTAATCCGTATTTATAACAGTAAGACATTTATCCAGAGGTGAATTTAGATCGAAATGGATAATTTTATTGTTGAGCTTCAATCTCGATATGTTGTAAATGTAAAAATGAGCTCATGTCAGTTTTTTTGTAATTTATAAGAAAAGAACTAATTTTTGTATATCTTTTTCAAAATTTTTAATTCAGTAGCTTCGCAAATAAAGGATCGATTTGCTTTTATATTACTAAATAACTTTAAGGTTATTTATTGTAAAATTATTTAAAAAATACATTAAAAGTATCTTCAACAATCCCTTTCATTTGACATCTACACGGTACAGACTACCAAACTTTTTTTATTTCTCAATTGCCCCTCAAAAGCAGGGGGCACATTTAAAATGTATTTAATCAGAAATTAATAAAATAATAGAAAAAACAATGAAACTCTACTATACGTTGATCAAAACATTCATAAACAATGAAGGAATATCGATCAATACCAAGGTAAAAATATTTAAAGCAATATATAGGCCAATTTTAACTTCTGGGTGTGAAACTTGGGTGCTAAACCAAACACAGAAGAGCAAAATACAGGCAGTTGAAATGAAATAAAAGAAGAGTCCGAGGCGTTACAAAAAAGACAAATTTAGGAACACAGATATAAGAGGTCATCTAAAAATAGAATCAATCCTAGAATCTATAGAATACAGACAACTGGACAGACTAAAAGAATATGGAATTCAAAATTATTTAAAAATAAAAGAAAAGGAAGGACCAAAACAAACATGGAATAAAACTATTACAGAAATATTAAAAAATAAAGGGAAAACATGGCTGAAAGCAAAAAAACTGGCAAAAAACAGAAAAAATTGAAAAAGCTTTATAAACATTCAGTTAAAGATACGTACTCTGACTTTCATATCTATGTATCTCTTTCTTCTATATTTATGGCTTTTACTCTCTGCCTTCTATCTCTCTGCTTCTCTGTCTATATTCAGTCTCTCTTCTGTTTGTTCTTTGCCTGTCATCTGTCTGTCTATGTCCCTAAATGTCCTGTCTCTCTGTCTTCTACCCCTCTGTTTTCTATCTGTTCCCAGACTTTCTTCTATCTGTCTTTGGTCTAGCTTCGATGACAATATCTTCCGTTATTTTGTCTCCTATCCCTTTGTCTTCCGCACCTCCGTCTTTCGTATCTATGTATCTATTTCTTCTATATTTCTGTCTTTTATTCTCTGCCTTCTATCTCTTTGACTTCTGCTTCTCTGTCTGTATTCTGTCTCTCTTCTGTCTGTCTTTGGTATATATTCTGTCTCTATATCTCCTGTCACTCTATCTTCTGCCCCTGAGTTTTCTGTCTGTCCCCAGACTTTCTTCTCCCTGCCTTTGGTCTAGCACGATGTCAATATCTTCCTTTATTCTGTCTCCTATCCCTCTGTCTTCCATTTCTCTGGTTTTTGTCTCTCTGTCTCTCGTATATATGTCTCTCTGTCTATCAAACATTCGGGACAGCATTTACCAATCAAGAATGAGAAAATTGCTTCCACCACTTCACAAAAATTTTGAAGCTTTGGCTACAATTCAAATTAAAACTTCTATAAATGAAAACTTCCTGCTTTCGTTGAATATCTAAGGAGATGCAGTTTTTCACGATTTCCTCGGATTATTATGGACATTATGTGATGTTAGTCTTTGCTCATAAAAATATGAGCAAGTTTTCATATCTGTAATATCTGCTTTATACAGCCGAAATCTGACTTTTAATCCATGTGTGATTGCGAAGAAGCAAAGAAAGCCGAAAGGTTTAGCCTCAGATAAAGATTTCTGGCTGCAGATTCCACATTAGCCAAGCTTGGCAGAGGAAAATACGGAATATTAGATTCAAAAGAGAGTATTCTAACAAGGACAGTAGGTTGAGGAAATGGTTACGTTGGTATTTCTTCTAGAACTGACATTGTCCTTAATCCATCCCTGATTATATTATTTTTCTTAAAATGCTTCATAATATCTGACAAAAGCAAGTCCGTTATGCAATAAGTATAATTTAAAATAACTAATTCAGAAGCATCAAGTAAATAATATGTTTCTTAAATTCTACGTTTGTTAAACATACACCTAATTATTAGAAACAGTATTGCAAGTATACTATTTAATATTAAATGACATTTAAGTTTTGTTCCAAATTTAACATCTAGAATTTACTCAAATCTATGCACATAACTTAACAAAAACAACAATCTACTTCATCCTCCTTCTGTCTGTTATTTATCTGTATTCACTCTCTCTTCTGTCTGTCCTCTCATGTCTGTATTTGTTATATATTCTGTCTTTATATCTCCTGTGTCTCTGTCTTCTGTTCCTCTGTTTTCTGTCTATCTCTCTATCTTAAGTATATATCTATCTGTTTTTCCTCTGTCTTTCGTATATGTATCTCTGTCTTCCGCTCCTCTGACTTTCATATCTATGTATCTCATTCTTCTATATTTCTGGCTCTTACTCTCTGCCTTCTATCTCTTTGACTTCTGCTTCTCTGCGTGTATTCAGTATCTCTTCTGTCTGTCCTTTGCCTGTCATCTGTCTGTCTTTGGTATATATTCTGTCTCTCTATCTCCTGTCTCTCTGTCTTCTGTCCCGCTGTTTTATGTCTATCCCCAGACTTTCTTCTGTATGTCTTTGGTCTAGCTCCAATATCAATATCTTCCGTTATTCTGTCTCCTATCCCTCTGTCTTCCATTTCTCTGTTTTTTGTCTCTCAGTCTTTCGTATATATGTCTCTCTGTCTTCTGTTTTTCCTCTTTCGTATCTATGTATCTTTTTCTTCTGTATCTCTGTATTTTACTCTATGCCTTCCATCTCTCTGCCTTCCATCTCTCTGACTTCTTCTTCTCTGTCTGTGTTCTGTCTTTCATCTGTCTGTCACTCTGTATTATGTCTCTTTGTTTTCTTTGTATCTTCTATCTACCAGTCTTCTGTCATTTTTTATACATTTCCACTGTAAATGATAGCCTTCAAATATTTCTAAAAAGTGTAACAGTAAAAAAAAATTACCATAATTGTTTACTTTGATAAAATATCGATCATTGTTGGTCAGCACATTTTAAATATGAAAATGTATTTATCTAAACGGTTCATCGAACAATTTTAATGATATACCATGAAAAATTGAATTATTTATTTACAAACAGAAACTGTTTATTTCAAACAAATTAAGTTGTTGAAATTATATAACAATGTTCGAAGGTATTTGTCAGGGCTATAAAATTTTTTTTGTTACACATAGTGAGTCAGAATAATAGATTTTACAGGAATTGATTATTTAGGTGTCACATAACAAAATGTTTGTTCTTTTAAATGTATATATTCGAGGTTGATTGTTCAAAAACTAATTGAATGTTTGATATCTATAAACCATTTTTAACTGATTTACTATCCTATTTACCTAAATAAAATATTGGTATATACGATTTGCTGGGTAATTTAGAAAATAATGAATTTTTTGTACAACTGTCATTAAAAGTGACACTTTTAATGATAGCAAACAATGTTAAAAACGATTGTTTACATAGCAGCGTGTTAAAAATACTTTTAACACTAGTGTTAAAAATATTTTTAGCACGCTGCTATGTAAACGTCTGCCATTCACAAGAATCTTTTGATTATTTGAATACTAAAATGCATTTTGAATTTATTGTC
>CAJUYH010010008.1:0-12905 GCA_910591685.1 Galerucella tenella
ATGCCGCATACGTGGCCTATGTGGCGCCCTCTACAAAATACATCAAAATAGATATAAAATTATGATTTCTCATATCAAAAAACCCCCAACCTCAAATTTTTGTGCATATACGTCAAAAAGCGTTAAAGTTATTGTGAAAAGCGAAAATTGAAATTTCATATTCAACACCCTGTATCTCTCTTAACATCAACATTTTACTAAGGCTAGTTGGTTTAAATCGCAATATTTTGAAGTGAAAATTGTACTGTACTTTTATATACAATTACTTAAGGGCCACCCTGTATTTATATTTTTTAGTTCGTAAACATTTTGAGGATAAAAAAAAGAAAATATATGTTTTGGACGTCATATTTCTTGAAAACTATTCAAACTAGCTTCAAATCTGATAATAATAATAATAATATTTATTCCAAATAGCTTACATTGATTACATTTATATTGATTAAGCACATTGATAACATTGAAATAAAAGATATCCCCAAGAAACCGTGGTTGTGCAGGGGATTTTTTTATAACTAACAGTGTATTAAGGTCGAAATAATGTAAGAAACTACAAAAAATAAAAAATAAAGTAAACACAAAAAAAGAAGATTAATAAAATTAGGTATATTAGTGACATCATTATTTTTGCTTTTTTTTTTTGTTTTTAATGATATAACCAAACAAAATTAAACCAAAAAATTGAAAAGAATCTTGAATGTGACAAATTTTATTTAGACGAAACATTAAAAAATATAATTATTAAAAATTATAATTAATGAACATAAAAAGTATGTTAAGATGTTAAGGGTAGGAAATTATGTAAATCATGCAAACATACTTGGGAAATTAAAAATATGTCAGGCATTTATAGTTGATATAGGAACGTACAGTTATCTAATGAGATCAAGTAGCCACTTATCACTCTAATCAGTTACGACATTAAAAGTTTAAACAAAATAACCACATTTTTCAGAGCAAATATAAATGAAACTATTAGCTGTTGGGCCCAGGTTACTAACGACTTAACTACAATTTTAGAGGACAATTTTGTGGACAAAATTCCTTGTACTGCTATGATACTCTAAAAGTGATTGGCAAAAGTATTAGAGTACGATTAAAAGAAGAATAGGCCTCGCGCCAGCCTCGAAACGATGACGAAGGCTGTGACGCCTCTGGCCCATTCTTCTTTGAATCGGAGTCTACTATAAAAGCTACTTGCCGGTCAGTGTCGTACCTATAATTAGTTTTAATTAGGGTAGCATATGGAACATGATTTCTTTTCATATTTTATTCAGTATTATAGGTAGTAGTACAGGTCATTCAAATGTTAGGTATATAATGATACACTTAATAAAAAATAGACATTAATTTGAATCGAAATTTTCTTCATCTTCACTGTGGCTTGTGCTTGTGTTGCTATCGTCATCAAATTTATAATCAAAGATTTACCTCTGTTTCATCTTTCCATTCATTTATACGTTTGGGTTGTGCTCAACAGCCCAGTCACTTAAACTGAATCTTTGTACTTGTTTGAACATCTGTGAATGTTTAATTTTCACAATATTTCCGCTCCATATCAGTCTATTACATGTCGGCAACGCTTCTGCTTCTTCTAAATCAAACTAGTGCTCCGCCAGTTCCGCCACAACTTGAAAGTTACATTCTTTTGGGACACATTGTTTTTGACAGTAACCCAAATGAGTTCAATGGGATTCAAATCCGGATGGTAGGGTGGAAGTCGCAAAAATTTATGTCTTTTCCTGACTCTTGATAACTGTTTTTTTTAGGCGATGACATTTTTTTAGAAACAACACAAAAATTATTCAAACGCCAACAGAATTGGAGGGCGTCTAATGTTACGCCTCTGTACAGAGCATTTATATGTATGTTTTGCACGAGCTGTAGTGGGGAAAATAAGTTTTACTACAACCACTATGCAAAACACACACGCTTTTCTACACAAATTTTCATACGCAAAGCAGGCCTTTTATTAATTAATTTGATAACCGATAATTTTTGACAATTCAACAATAGTGAATTTCTCATTGGTGTACAATTTTCAAATTTAAACCAAAAGTAAGTAAACTAAGTATCTATTTCATGATTTATTTTAATTTATTAATTATAAAATCATTATCCCATTAAGCATTATTCTAGGAATTATGAACCAAGATTAAAATGATTTATCTTTTAAGTTGTCCAATCGGACATTAAAAATACTCCTGCAGATATGATCGAAAAGGCTCGAAGTCCAAGCGAAAATTTGTTATCTGAGGTTTCAATACAAAATTGTTCAGATTTCACAATTAATTATACATTCAACTGATTTTTCTATTTATTTTTATATTGTAAGTTCTTTCTGTTCAAAATTTAAATGAAGCAACTATATAAATTACTGTATTTCTTTCATTAATAAAGGTAGTTGTAGAAAAAATATTGTGTACAGCTCGTACGCAAATCACTTTTCCCGCTTTCCGCACTAGTTGTACACATCGCGTCATATAAAACTGGTAGGTACAACTATTATAATCCAAAATAGTGTTTTTGTAGCTGTGTAAATTGATCTTTTAAAAATTGTCAACGCTAAACCAGCTGTTATGGTATAATTTCTAGGGCAGTGATGCCAGCTCAACAAAAATGTTAGTATATGTAATGATGAAATTAAATTTTGTAAAGCAATAAAACAAATTGGAAAAAAGAAAAATCTATTATATCATTTATACACAAACAGTAACTAGCTTAAATTTAGAAATAGTGTGATATTGTAATAAATACAAAAGTATTACCTACATTTTCACAGGTTCGAATATTTTTTTAAATAAAATTTGGTTGGTTAATTAGATGACTGATTTAAAAAAAGGTGAGACAAGGATCAAACTGTTGTAGGAAAAATTGGAAATGGAAGACCAGTTTTAACTAGAATAGAGCTAAACATAGCTTTATCTGATTATTTATACGAAAATCCCTTTAATACGGCAAGACATGCAAAAGATACAGAAAACTAATGCTTCAGTAACAACAGAATCGAGAAAAATTAGAAAACCTGATTCAAACAATTGTGCATTTGTAGCCATAAAATTTCAAAAATAACTACAAAATTTCAATAGAAAAGTTTACAGTTTTAGATTTGGATACGAGATCCACGTAATTCAGAATTAAAACATTTCAAATAAATGAACTAACAAATAGATCATAGACCATGGTAGCATGAAAGCCATTAAAGTTTACATTCAATAATTAATAACGTGAAATATAATTTTCATTAAACCTACTTCGAGGAGGTCTATAAACTCTAATATGGCCGTCATTATGTGATTGGAATACTTTTTCATCGGAAAAAATTACCCTGCCCCAAAAATTTTATTTATCGTTTAAAACATAATTTAAGGCAAATATTATTCTACCTTGCTTATGTTCTTCATTTAGTTTGTATTTCCGGGCGGCTGCACAATTCTTTAAATTAGTTTTTCTAATTCTTCTTAATGCGGTTGTTATTGAAGCATTGAAGTTTACTGCAACTTTTGCGTGTCTTGCAGTATGGAATGGATTTTCCCTCAAATAATCAGTTAATGCTTCGTCTTGCTCCGCTGTAGTTATAAATGGTCTAGTTCCTCTTTTTCTGCTAACAGTTTGATCGTTATCCCACCTTTTTTTAATGTTTTGAATCGTGGTTCTACTTCTATTTAACTCTTGTGCAAGTCGTCTAATGGACCAACCATCCTCTATTTTGGAAATGATTCGCATTTTATCGAATTCACTTAAATGTGCTGGCATCGTGGATAATGCGTTTTGTCAAATTTGACACATGTGTCTGTTTGTCATTTTGATTAGTTAAGTATGGTTTACATAGGGAAAAAGAAGTGTACCAGTTTTATATGACGCGGAGTGTACAAACTACTATTGTGCGCATGAGGGCGGGCTCGCCATCACATTTGGTGCTTGCAGTATTTTGGTTTGAATCTTTATCATATTTCGGGCTTTTCAGTGTAAATGATTTACATTATCAATGAATAATATGAAAAAATCCGTTTAATACTAAAAATACCTAACTAGATACAATATATTTTTAGCATAAAAGTCCGATATGTGATCAGAATACAATTTGAAAAAAAAATCAATCGTTGGGCAATTCCAACGGTGGTAAACCCAATAATAAAAAACTTGAATAAAAAGAAATATTATTCATGAAATCACTTTATTACTGTAACGTTTCACGTCGTTGGAGAACATTATAATTTATAATAATTATTAATTATTTATCTTTTCCTTACCATACCGATTTTATTTACGCAACAAATATTTTTCAGTAATAAATTCGGATTATGGGATAACCATAAAATAGATAGTTGTATGCTCAAATGGGTTTCAAAATACGAATAAATTTTAAATATTTTTATTATTTTGTATTTTTATCGTTTGGTGTACCTATAGTTTAAACCGAAAGGTATTTTGACAATAAATGTTTATTCAGTAATATGGTAAAAATATACAATGCGTTCATGGAATGTGGAAGCGAGTTACATATTTTTAGAGATTAAGCTCAAACTGGTTGATTTTTATTTTTGTTTTTGAACTCACCGACAAAATAATCGTTAGACTCAAAATATTGATGAAGTTTACGCATTAATAAAATTGTTATTTTGAATTTCATTTGATTAATTTTTTTTAAGATTCCCAGTAAAAATTAATTTTGAACATATTTTGAATTAAAAAATTAGCGCGTATAGTCAAATGCAGTATTATCACAGTATATGAACGAACCAGTATGTTATCTCGTGACGTCGCACTGCCGAGCTCCCTGTGACCTACAACGTCGTTCGGATGACTATATCATCCAACGGCCTGTGCTGTGCTGCGATCCAACCAAAGTGCAAGTGGTGAATTTGCGAATAAAATATTTTATTACAGCTTATATTTTTACGGCTTTTCGGTATTATTTTAATAGTTTATAAGATTTTTTTTGCAATGGATACCATTAAAAAGAAGAAATCGGGTAGTGTGTGTGTAGTTCGTGGATGTAACAATAAATATTATAATTGTGATGGAAAATTTTACCGTTTTCCAAAGGATTCAGAAAGGTGAGAAACTGTTTGTATTTTCATACGAAATGTATAATACTTTATTATTTGATCTTCATATTACATTTATGAGCCTTAGTTCCATGCATTGATTTAATTTGTTGGTTTTGTTTCAGATCTAAAGTTTGGTTCGAAGCATGAGATAGGCCTGACTTGATACCAAAAATAGAAACTCTATACAATAGTAGTCATCGTTTATGTGGTGCTCATTTTGAATCAGATATGATTATGCAACATCATCAAAAAAGACTTCTTTTAAAAAAGGCTATTCCAATTCCAATTCCATACATGCAGCGTATGTGAGATGTATTCACAAGCGTATCAGAATCTAGACGATTCGTCTTTATACCCTTAGAGCTTATGAAAATACGAATAAGTATACTTTTGGAAACTTGGAAATGCCGCATGAAAATTTTGTACAATACATCTCATTATTAGAAACATTATTCCAAATGAATTTTGAGAAAGTTGCTACGGAATATAATATTGTTGAATCACTTATAAATATTAGTCAAATATTGTACATCCTTCTGTTGATTTTCCAATAAAATATTTAATAGAAATTTTCTTCACGGTACGACTATATTACATATTGAAATTTGTCAATAAAAATTTCAAAAATCATAATCAAATGAAAATTGTAATATGGAAAAACCAATAAATATTTTGTATAAGACTATTGTTTTATTCACTCATCAGTGTACTGTTCTACAATATTTAAGAAAAAACATTTAACACGTTCAAGTCATTTTAAAACTTATGCACCTACGACTATGGTAAAATGAATCGTAAAACGATCCGTTCAAGGTTATCAAAAGCTCTGGCAATTTATGAATGAAATTTATGAGAGATACCCTACTGGTGGTATGCTGCCTACTGGTGGTATGCGGGTCATATGATTCAACAAAGACATACTCACCGTTTTTATTTTCTTTTATTGCGTTTAATCATAACTTCCAAATAAAATGAATAAGACAGACTTATGCAATTTTGACGGGAGAAAAAAGGATATGTATTAAGTTTTCAGCGATTCTAAAAAGTCTTTCACCAGCGAAGTTTTTATTTAAATGTCAGCTATGTCACTTTGACAATTCAAAGTGACAATATGATTGATGAGAAGCAATTTTTCGGTATTTTGCTTAGAACATTAAACAAACAGGAAGGAGCATTTACCAAATAAGTTTGCGTCCAAATAGGAGATTGCAAATGGTGAATAGTCGGTTTCGTTTTGACAGTGGTTTACTGTTTGTATATGAAAAATTTTATTTTAAAATTGTAGCTTATTGTGATGTATGGAATATATTATGTTGTAGGAGCAATGAAAATGCGAATATAGAATGATACTTCTGATAATACTTTCGTTTAAACTTATTTTCACCAAAAAAACAACATAATTAATTTACGTCAGTCAACGTCAACTTCACAAATGAGTCATAATTAGGGTGTTGCAAATGGCGACTTCCGTCGCATTTTCTTATACAGCTAATGAATGACAAGACTCCTTCCTGTCTGTTTTATTTTCTAAGGTATTTTGCATCCTCAAGCAAAAAAAATGGTACTTAATCTCATAGATTATTTCGAGAATGAATGAAAAAGTGAAAATTCGTCAACCAGTGTGCAGGAAACATCAACCATGATTATTTTCTCCGGGTATATTTGTAATCTCACATTTTGGTAACCTCTGTGTCTTCTGATTTAATACATTTGGTTAGTGACCTTGAACCCGCACCATAAGAGCGGTTTTGACTATACCTACGTCATAATATGTAGGGTTACAATGGGTCAGCTTACATTATACTTTTCCAGTTAACCCTCAGACAGAAAAGTCCATAGGATTCAAATCTGGCAACCTAGCAGGCCGTTCAACGTTATTGCCTCGTCCAATCTAGCAATTGGGAAAAGTCTGATTCAAAAAATTTCGAGACACTACAGCATAATGATGCTGTAATAAAGAAGTGGCTTTAGGTTCATTTCAAGAAGATTTAGAACTAGTTTGGAACTCGATGGAGTTTGCGTAGATTAAAAGTAACGTTCCAACAAGTCAATAATTAACATCAATCTCTTAAATGTGGTTGGAATCCAATTATATTGTGGTTTAACTTAGAGTTATATTGAACCCTTTTGTAAGTCAATAATTAATTTTGAATTAACTGGTAAATCGTTCAAACAAATAAAGAACTATACCAGAACTAGTTCACTCGGGGCATGCGTACACAATTAGTCCCGAACTAGAGATTGCTAATACTTGAGCCTAAAATAATACGTAACCAATTTGGGAACTATCCTCAGACACCTTGTTGGAACAAACCTTTTGTATGCTTATCTTGTATATAGAAATCTAGCCATAAAATCATACAGACCTCTTAAAAACTTTTAATCAAAATTTTCTAGGCTAAATTTAATAAAAATTGTCACTTTTTAACCAAATTTTAAAAAAAATATCTTCCAAAGGATGAACATTCTTACAAAGTAGTATAGTAGTATAAAAAAAGGTTAAATACTAACCTGCCCATAATCTCGATAAAAATCAATCGCCAACACACCTTTAATTTATGACACTGATGCAATTAAAACTTCAATAAATTATTTAAGTACAAACTGTTTGACAAGCAATTTTTTAATACAATCGTAAACAATAATATTTGATGAATTAAACACGTGAAAAATTTACAAAAAGAAATATATCCGTGACCTTTAATTATTACACTTTTTAATTATAATTTTATAAATTTAAATATACGTGAATGAAGTTGATTGTTTTAACCTAATCGTAATAAATTGATGGAAGTTCGTGATTTATTGCTTCATAATAACCCATTTTGTGGTTATCAAATAAAATTAGATGGATAAGATTATTAAACTCATAGGAATTCTATTGAAAATATTGAGATATAAGCAGCGACTCAAGTACTATAAGATAAGTAGAGAATGTAGTTAATCTAAAAGGGAAATTAAAAATGTTTTTGAACTAGTTTCCAATACGAAATCTTTCTTATTTCTCCGTAAATCGGAAACATCGAACTGTCCTACAAACTCTTCCCTTTTTCTGTTAAAAAAAGTCTATGGTGAATACAACTCACCTTCAGACATGTTTGAACCATCCTTAGCTTGCTGCTCTTTCAAATCAGGAACAATTTCTTTACTAGGTCCACTATCTATAAGAGACTTCATTGTTACACACTAATGGCGCTGTCTCTTTGGCAGATGAAGTGTCCACAAGAGGTTCTTGCAACATTTCAACTTTTAGAATATATTTTGACGGCTCTTGTACAATATCCTCTTTGATTTGTTCAGAATTAGCATCATCTACTCTTGGTACTTGCTTCAATGATCTTCCACAGACTCAGCTTCATTAGTAAGTTGTTGAGTTACTTCCTTTTATTCTGTTTTAACTTGTTCAACTGATTCTTTAATTACACTAGGTTCTGTTTCATTGATAGTTTCTTTTATTTCAACAGTTTCAGTCTCCTCAGGTTTTGTTCCAGCTGGAGAGATGATTTCAGAAGCAGTTTCAGTTTCCTTAGTATTTCCTTCCAAGGGCTCTTGCACATCATCAATCACTGAATCATCTGTTGCTTGTAACATTACTGGATGAATAATAGGTTCAATGTAGTTTTCTACATATGAACTACTTACTCATAGTATCAGTAATACTTTGTACTTCCAAAGCTAATGCTTCCATTTCTTCTTTTTCTTCTCACTAATATCGTTTCTGTTATGTTTTGGAATGTCTATATTTTGTAAACTAGCAGCTACTAGAATAGTTTTTAAATTTTCAGGAGTGTCTATAGTGGGTTCAAGTAGATTATGAATAAACACAGGCTTATCCTCTAAAATATCATCAATTTGTTGATTGATCTTTTGATAGATCATCATTTTCTTCTGGTATAAGTACTAATTTAGGTACCTACTATTTCTTCATCTGAATCGTCATCTTCAGATAATTGTAGAGGTGCAAATTCCAAAACTGACAGTTTTGGTGGAATCGGGTCAACTGTATCCTTGGACAGTTATATTTTTCCTTCCTTTACAATATTTTCTATTTTACTTGTACTATCTTTTACTGTGCTGTGGCTGCATTTTCAACCACATCCTTTGTGACTCCACCTTTTTTATTTTCTACTTCAACTAGTTCTAATACCTCAATTTCTTCTGCTATTTGTATCTAAGATTAATTTGGTTGGTTGCTCAATGAGCAGGAACAAACTACGCACCATAACGGGGCTACTTCCGGGACACTTTCCCACAAAGGAGCACCTAAAGAAAATAGGGCTGTATAACGGAGACCTTACATGCAGAGGATGCAAAAAGGATACCGAAACAGCTCTGCATATACTATGCAACTGTGAGTCGCTGGACCACAGAAGGCAGAAACTGTATGGTAGAACCCAAATGACTCCAGAAGACTTTCACAACCAACCAGCAAAGAACCTGTATGAGCTAATACAGGGAACGGATTGGCTGAATAGACTGTAGTCAAAACACTAGGAGTATCCACAATAAGCTCAGGAGGCTGAGGTGGTGCCGGCGAAGGGACAGCTTCTTTAAAAAAAGGTAGCTTCTTTAGCAAAGCTATGATACTGATGGTAACACCGTGCAAAATAAGGTTTCGGTATTTATCATGAATGCGTTGAATGGGAGGAGGATCGGTTATTGATGAGACTGGATGAAAGGCAGTGTGAACAATACAAGAAGCAGAAACTCGGTAAACTACAACAGCTCCTTGCATGGCGGTAAAAGCAAATATTCTCTTATGAAAGTGGGATATGTGGAAGGGTGGCGAAGATAGTTTGGGATAATTGGATATGTGGTATTCGTAATTGAGAATTAAAGGAATAGAATCAATGTGTGGGTCAGATGGTTGAATTGTGTGAATTAAAACC
This sequence comes from Galerucella tenella, assembly GCA_910591685.1. Taxonomy (NCBI): domain Eukaryota; kingdom Metazoa; phylum Arthropoda; class Insecta; order Coleoptera; family Chrysomelidae; genus Galerucella; species Galerucella tenella. The sequence continues at coordinate 9,944 of CAJUYH010010008.1, forward strand.
TTGTCAAACTTATACAAATACGTATTACTTTATATAAGTTTCAAAATAATATTTGAAATTTTGTTATAATAATCTAGCGAAATTTCGTAATTTCGGTAATTGATATTGAAGCGTGATTTGCAAATTATGATATTAATTACGCTTTCTTTGACCTCAAAGGAGCATACGATGCTGTAAATATAGATATTATAATGTAATATTTTGAATTTGTTAGTGATATTATTTATATTGTATTGTAGCATGAAATTTCGAATGTCTTATTTTTCCTTCTACTAATTATATTTATTTTAAATGTTGAACGCCGGTTATAAGGATTTATTAAGAGAAAAAAATATGATCAAAGACGACTGATCAAATTAAAGAAAGGTTAGTAGGTGAAAGATAAAGAGTCTAATATTATTTGTTATCGAATTTGACAATATTAATGAACATACTGAACGATTTAAATGTACATTTTGTACAACTTAAGGTCGCTTTTATAGGTTGCAGTTACCGATTTGTGTCCTTGATATAAATTCTACTTCTAGGTGCGGATGTCAACCCGAAAATAGATACGTTAACTTACTTTAGATGGAGGAGGTGCCAGATAACTTAAAGATTTGACATTTGAAAGCATTAAATTATTATTGTGAGTTTGTATTTCTGCATAATTTCATTTCTGTCGACGATTTTTATGAAAAGTATGAGGACAATCAAAATATAATTCAGATGATTACAGATGATTAAGATGATATCATTGAAATTGTTGAGGCACCCCTTCGAAATAGGATATTATGAAAAATGCCTGTGCATATACACCACATATGAGGAATTCCTGAACAGATTTCGTATTAGGCAACTACTAGATGTCTTAGATTAGAGAACCAGTTAGTGGGGCCAATAGATCATCAGTTAGTATATACTAATTTATATAATTATTCCCCTTGTATCGTAAAATAATAACGTCTGAGAACTAATACACTTTGACAGCTGACATCAAGATGACATTAACTGTCTGATTAACTGATGTAAGCTCCCAACCTATACTCCCAACAATGAATATACTAGAAAAGTAAACAGACTTATTATCTTTTTTCTTATTCTTTTGGGAATCAAACCACAATAATGTTTTTTATTTTTTATTTTTAGTATCTTTGAAGGAGAAAAATCTATAAAATTTGAAATTGAAATTGAAAATAACAATTTTTTACCATTTACACACTAATAGGTATTTGAATTTCGAATCAAATCATGCTATAAGCGTTAAAAAAAGGGGTAGTAAAATCTTTATACGATAGGGCCAGAATCATTTGTTCTAATAATAATCATTTCACAAAGGAGAAAACTCTACTGAGAAATGTTTTAAATGCCAATAATTACCCGGCAGAATTTGTGAATAAAGAAATCAAGAATATAGAGAAAGGCTCATTGTTAATATCCCATAATAATAACAATAATATTAATAATTCAGCTAACATAATTTTTAAAAACTTGACAATACCGTATATTAGGGGTTTGTCAGAAAGAATTAATAAAATTGGTAATCAATTTAATATTCGAACCAGCTTTAAATCTAACAATACTTTGAGATCTATCTTAACAAAAACGAAACAAAAAAATGAAGAACAATCTTCAAAAAATTGCATATATCAGATATCTTATTCTTATGATTTATCATTGGAATAGTTGTTAATCGATACACACTTCAATACACAAAATCACCAAACTGAGTTATACATGTTTTGAAAACAAAAATGATCATACACAAAAAAGTAACAGCAAACGCGTTTTATTAACAACATTTCCAAAATAAGCGAAAAAAAGCGCTATCCCAATAAAAACCATTCCTGGAACGTGCACTTCACTGGATTCCATTTCTAGTAGACTATTATATCGTTAGAATGTCATAAAATGAAATATTTTATACTACCTAGTTAATCTTGACAACGGTAGCTGGAACGCTACCGAAACGTCGAAATAAAAAATAAAAAACATTATTGTGGTTTGATTCCCAAAAGAATAAGAAAAAAGAATAAGTAATGTCACAAGGAACTTACAGAAGATATTTAGATTTATTATCCTATGCCAAAATAAACAATGTCAAAGTTTATTTATTTATTTTGCTGCATCTCGTTGTCAGGTCGTATTATTTAAAATGTAAAGATCATCCAATGCTTTGAATGTTTTTGTGGTTTCCCAATATGTCTTTTAATGATTATTATATAATTGAAATAAATGTATGAAAATTAATTTATTTAATCTTTGACAATTTACAGTTTTTTTCATACTGGAGGGAATGTTTATAACCAGGAAGTCAATTTGAAATTCTCTGAAACTCTGTATTTTTCAGTTAATGTGACAACACCGCTGAATGTTTACATTTTTTGACAGCTATTTTGATTTTAGTGAATATGTTATGGCTGTTGTATTCAACTGGTAGAATATTATAATTAATCTACAGTTTGCTATAGATTTCTGAGGAGAGTCTCAGAAACTAGTTTTCTTTTCCTTGGCTTTATTTATTTCTTCCAATATTACTTACATTGGAACTGATTCCGCAAAAGGGTTCCGGTCCCCAAAGGGTATTCCACTATTCCAGTCCCTCTTTTTGCTAGTTTATCCTGCAGAACGAATACCCATCCTTAATCCTGTCAATTCAGTCAGCCTTAATGTTATCGCACATGTATATTTTTTTTCTTTGTTATTGTTATGTTTTTGTAGGGCTTGTCTACCAACTGACAGTTGACAATAGCCATGAGGAAAAACAATTTTATGGTTAGATTTTAGATTCGAAATTTGTTTGTTTTGTGTTGATTCAATGATCCTTTTATTATAAACAGTCATACAGAATTGAAGCAACGTCGAAAGGAGCATTTAATCCAATCAAATCAAATTTTGTGTGTGTTTGAGTAAGTTTTTGTTTCTGAATGTTTAAGACACACTTTCCCAATTTCACCAACCATTTCCTAAAGTTAGGTAATAC
>CAJUYH010010009.1:0-12904 GCA_910591685.1 Galerucella tenella
TGCGGAAAAATAGTATGTTTACCTCGTAGGAAAAGCCACATTCCTGGTCTCTGTGTTGCTAAGTCTCGGCTTGCGCCTCGACTTAGCAATCTTCAGAGTCGTCCAGGAATGTTAAGCTTTTCCTACCCGGTAAACAATGTACTAATTCTAATAGCAATCTGCAGCCTGCTCTTCCAGTTTTTTTTTTGCTTGGAATTTTTTCATTCTTTTTTTTTCTCTTATTTTTTGGGAATGAAACCGCAATAATGTTTTTTTTTTATTTCGACGTTTCGGTAGCGTTCCAGCTATACTTTAATTGGCAAGTTTATCTGAAACCGTGAAAGGAATGCAGTCGAAAACATTCGACATTGCCACGTTTAACTATGAAAAAGTTGAAGTACTGATTATGTAGTGATAATAATTATAAATGGGTCTTTTTATTATTAACAATATTAAAAATATGATTGAACGTTAATTTTATAATGTGCTTGTTTCCTTGGATTTATTCCATTAACATTATTTTCCAATTCATGAATATCAAAAGAGAACACTTTTCAAAATTTGTTATGGGCTTCTTAAAGCTCTGGCAACGTTGTACGGAAACCATAATGACCACACCCTCCGATTACATAATTGGTGATTTTTAACGACCAGCTGACTTCTTATTGGCAAGCGCGTGCGTATGTTCTTCCCTTTCACTTCGTCAATTGACTGATATTGATTTATCCAGTGGCGTTGGTATTGTCAGTGACCTTTGTAATTCCAGTTTTACTTGGTAAAATAGGTACCGTACGCCATTTGTACGATTGACAGATATACGCCATGTTTTTCCTCGCCTCTTACCGACGCCGCGTAGCTCCAGATAAACTTGCCAAACTATACCTTTGTCATTCTCTTAGAGCTGAATTTCTATCATGAGAGAATTATAAAAACTGCGGATATCAAGTGCAAGCTTTGAACGTGATTTCACTGTTTCCTCTTTCATGACGTCAAAGAGCATATGACCTTGAAAACAACAGTCCGTTATTTTCGTACGATTTGCTTCCCTGGTTTTATGATATTCTCTTTGTTATCGCTATCGCTTGGATTATTTGTTCCCGCGTCTTGTTTCCAAAATTTTCAAATATTGCTTTGTACACCGAGAAAGAAGCTTCATCCACGCATCAAGTTTTTCCGCTTCTCCAAAAAGGAAAGGAAAGAACGATGGATACATACCAGTTCGCTCCCGCGGTCACATTTTAATCCATAATTTTAAAGTGGTCGTGGGTAAGTTCGCTCCCGTAGCAATTTCTTGGAAGGGTAGGTACTTAGTGATTAAAATGTGACCGCGGGTAGGGGTGGAAAGTGGGTGGTTTATAAATGCTTGTTATGTTTGTTGAGAGATCATTTTGAAGTTTATGTTAACTTGAATAATATGGATTCGTTGAAAGTGAGTGAAATGTTAAGCGAAAAAGGCAAGCCAATATTAGTTGTCAATAATTACAAATATAATTTTCACAAAATACTTTCCGAAAACGTGAACCGGTGGCAGTGCATTCAACGTGGGTGTAAATCGTATATTAAAACTTTTTCGGACAATAGTGTAATCATTGAACACAATGAAAATCATAATCACGAAGACTGTGATGTGTCCATTTTAAACCGACAAAAACTAAGCAATTGTTTAAAAAGACGTGCCATGGAAGATATATGCGAGAAACCGATGAAGCTCATTCACAAACAATTGTTGATACACTGACTATAACGGACGTGCATCTAGTGAGAAAGAACCTTTTTTTAACGGCCGAAAACAAGTTCTGCCCAAGATTCCAAATTCCATGCAGGAAGTACATGACGTATTTAATACAATGAAGGTGTTAACCAATCAAGGAGAGTTATTTTTGCTGACCAATGATTCTGTGAAAAATTACGTGGCATTTTAGTGCACGTCCAACTTAATATTTTTGAGCAAATCACGAACAGTTTATGTAGATGGGACTTTTAAGTGCTGCACAAAATTTTTCCACCAGTTATTCACCGTTCACGGACTACAAACTGGGCACTATATTCCATTAGTCTTCTTTTTGCTTCCAAATAAACAAGCAAATACGTATGCTACTGCATTCAATTGAATAAAAGATCAATGTTCAAAACTGAAGAACACTTTTAATCCTGAAGTTATCTATGCGGATTTTGAAAAGGCTATTCACTCTGCTGCACGTCAAGTTTTTCCTTCTTCTGAACTAAGAGGATGCAGATTTCATCTTGGCCAGTCGTGGTAAGTATTTTTTTTAACGGATGACAACAATTAAGATATTTTTGTTGTTGATGATTTCCGAGTTTAACCTTATGAATGAAATATTTTCACACACCCGGAAATCATCAACAACATAATAACAACTGCGAAAACATACATTCATACAAAATTTTTGTCTTTGCATAGGTGGCGACAAATTCAAAAATCGGGGTTATCAAATGCGTATACCGAAGACAACGACGTCGGAAGATACTTAAGATATGTGTTTGGTCTTCCATTTTTGGATCCTTCCGAAGTGGGTGACTGCTTCGCATTTGATTTTGCACACATCTTACCTCAACATGTTGCCGTGCAAAAATTTGCCGATTACCTGATATGTGGGCTGAAAATAGTTCATCGCTAGAACGAACTACAAACGCTTGCGAAAGCTTTCATTCAAAATTTAATGCGTTATTTTATACTAACCACCCAAATATATTTCAATTTTTAAAAAATATTAAAATTGATACTTATATTAAAATACGTAGTGTCAATAATAAAAAAAAATACCGCAGTGATGTTCACTTACGCCAACAATTTGTTGAACATAAAATATCGTCGTTACGGCAGAAAGAAATAAGCCAATCTGTTTGTAAAATGTATGTCTCACAAATTTCTACCAAATACACTATAAATTGCATGTATAAAATGTAAATATAATGTTGGATACAGATAATGACTTTTCTTTTGCATTGGTATTCTTAGAAAGTAAGCAGGTAGGTGCTTAATCGCCTTATCACATGGGAGCGAATTAGCATACGGTCATCGGAGCGAATTAGTACAGAATTAACATGTATTTTTATGAACTATTTTATTATTCTGAAATATGACAGTACAGATTTTTATACAATACTTCAAACATGACAAATATTAATATATAAAAAGAGAGGGCGTAAACATTGAATACTAAATTTTCTATCAGTGTACACCGAGAACGATTTGCTGGGAGTTTTCTTAGTTTACTGTTTACTAAAAAAGGACTCAAACTGCGGAGGATGGAAAAAAAGGAAGATCAGAAGACGAGTGGACAGTCTATGAAAAGAGATATTCAATATTTTAACATTGAAAAAATTTAATGGAAAATGTAAATAATTTTCAAATTTATTATCGAAATTGTGGTCAAAGTTTAATACCATTTTATTAAAAAACCAATTTTGTCAGTTACAAATGTGACTGTCTATTTTTCTATTCCTTAAAACAGCAATCACATTTCTTTGAATGAGTAAATTTCTCCGCGTAATACCAGAAACCTGCGAAAACGTTTTAGCAGCAGCTGGAAATAACGCGACATTTCATTGAAATAAATCAAACACGAAAACATCCATTTGTCTACAACCCTTTTTGTGAAATTGAAATTAAACCCAGAATTATTTGAAATATGCCTTGCGTCCAAGATTTTACATTAGTTTAGAATTATCCTTATGATTTTGCATGAATTTTTGATTCTAAATATCCATATTATAATTCTTTGAAAAAATTTTGTAGAATCAAGAAACGAATACACTTCTCTAAATTGTGCACCCATTCTTGTCATATTAGATAGTGTTTCTACTGACTTTGACTCTTCGAAGGATCTATTATCTACTATATTTCTCAATGTTAAGAAAATGATTTTAAAGAAGTTCCTTCGAACGCAGTAGTTGTTGAATGGAATTGAGCATCTCTGGAACGAACTGACAGCCTCCAAGATCTTCGAGTTCCTCATAATTACTTCACTAACCTTATTAGTTAATTCGATGCTTGAATGAGCTCATTTTGGAAAGAGGAGATCGCAATCCATATCACATTCGATTATTTTCTGAAATTTGGATGTTTATATCAGATTTTCATATTATTGAGCGTATGTTCCAATATCATTTTTAGTTATTCTAATTTCTTTGGCATAAAAACAGTAATTCTTGTTCAATAAAGCAGGGTGCAGCATTTTGACACCAGTTAATACCTCTTGCTGCATCCTACAGTGCGTTAAACAAACATCTCAACATTTATGCAACCAGTTCATCTTAAAAATTAACTTTCAATCAATGTTCCAACCACAGTATTGCCACAAATGAACTGATTTATTTTTTATTTATTAATTTATTCCACAGCTCCAACTATTTTCACTTTAATTTAATAAAAAAATATCGACTTGATAACGACTCTTTAACTGCCTGAGTACAAGCTACGGCATCTTACGTAATTTCTTCAACCAAAGGCGCGATGTTGCCATATATAACTACAGAAAACTGTTGACATTAGTAACATCAGAATTCAATAGGTGACGTTACGCTTCCTTGAATCAAAAATTAGATTAGATTATACAGAAAAGTGTTAAAATACAAATTGAACCAAATAAATGATAAGTAGATAGATATTACACTGAATTTTCAAACTTATATTCAATTCAGTAAGTATGAATATAATGAACGTCAAAAGAGCGTTTTATAAATCTCACTCGTTTGTGTTTTGTGAGTTGGTTAATGGACAGAAGAACAACTGAAATTTACAGAATAAACGAGAATTGCAGCAGGTGTTGTCAGTGAAAAGATTCATATCCATAATTCCGGGACGTGCCGCTAACTTCGGAAACCATTGTTCAGGTGTACACTCGAAACTTGACAAATCCCATTATGAAGTGGCGTTCTAGCTGAAATATTTGGAGGATAATACAAATTATATTCTGTTAAACTTCAAACTGAGAAGGTGGTCTTTAATTCAATTAACGTGAAGAGATTTTTTTAATATTCATATGAAGCAAAGATATCATTAAAGGTAGGACATTACAAGATATCATTATTGAAAAAACGTGTGTAACTGGAGGAGAAAAGTTTGCACGTGAATTTAGTAGAGGTATCTATTAAAAAAAAAACGGAATAATTTGTGGATAAAGCAAAAAATGCTTTATATTGCTTTCCCCGCTTACATTTTGGTGGCGATAAAGCTTGGACGGAGAAAGGAGTCACAAATCTAGCATTTCAGTTTGAAAATATGGAGACAAAAACTCTAAAAGCCACCTCAAGATTTTTACGACGAGTCGCCACTGCAAGGTCGTATACGGGATACGGCATTTTTTCAAGCAAAAATCACATTATCATCAGCTTTTATATTACTATCATTACACACATACGTTCAATGTTGCAGTCGAATGGGAAATGGAAACATCGTGTACCTCTCCCCCTAGTTCAGACTCTGGTCTTCAGAGGAAACAGGCTGATTAATGTTTCAAAAAAGTGTGAAAATTTGCTGTCAATTTCACCCTAGATAGTTCTATCTCGTTTCAATCAAATGATATAAAAATCTACGAATAAAGTATTTGTATTTTTTTTCAGGATTTCGGAACTGTTCCCTCTCAGCTAAAACTACTACACCAATGGAATCAATGGAATGAACTGAACAACTCTAATTATGGGGGAATGTATAATCGTCCATAACTATTAGAAAAGTTTTCGTGTGAAAGACAACATACCGGTAGGGTGGTAGGAATCTCAGCTGAAAGAGAAATAAGGCACAATAATGAAAAAGATGTAGGAGCAACTGAGCGATTTTTGATTATACTTCGAAAATTTTTACGTTGTTAAGACGCTGCATTCAGATGATATTTTCTGTCTAAATTGACAAAGTCAATGATTATTGTTAGATAAGAATTGGAGTGGCTCTTACTATCCCACTGCGAACTTTGCAGATTTATTGTGGTCCTTCCTATATTTAGAGCTCGATATCTAGCTTTATTCTTTTTATCAGACCTATTAAACCGGATACCGGATTTTGAAGCTCAGCCACCTGGAAAATCATGAAGAGTGAGGGAATAAATACACTACCTGATTATCAAGGTAAAGAAGACCGGTTAGATATTGATTGTCAGCTAGAAATATTCACTTTCACTGGAATCATTATTTCAAAACAAAAAACAAGCTGGTCCTGCTCGGGCAGAAAAAAATAACTCGTACTTTTTTATTTGTCCGGACTGTAAAGATGAAAAAGGAACAAGTATGGGAGCGTTGAGAGTGTGTGTTCTTGGTGGTATCTTTTATGTGAAGAGACCAATAATAGCCCTCATAATGCTCAACTGTTGTCTTACTTCTTGGAGAAGTCCTTCCTTTGGTGCTCCAGTCCTATATAATATGTTAATTCTGATGTTTTGTTTGTACAACCAAGTGCTGCAGTTGTTGAAAAATCAAATGCTGGATCAGGACCAGTGAATGCAGTTTCAGGCCCTAGCTCTTCTGGAGTAGTGTATGTCATCTCATTGCCTACAACTTTGTGCCGCGAAACACACATTTTAGACAACAATAGCATGTAATGTTCCAGTAAAAAAATATATTTGGTAGGTGAGTTTGCAACTTGCAACTTTAATTTACCCTTGCCAGGAAACAAGGCACTCCCTGACATCAGACACTTGGACGTTTTGGTTACTCACTGTATCTACAAAATAACGAAATTAACCGCGTATATCGTGATATTCAAAACGAATTGCCTCCAGCGAAAGGTTTTATGTTACTCCAAGAACACCTTGTAAATTTACAGAGTTACAAAGTATAATTATTTATTCTACTCACACATTTTTCATGAATGAATCAAATATTACATATCGTCCATGAATATTATTACAATAAATTAATGTAAACTATGTTACTAGGTATATAATTAAAAGCGTCAGTTTTATTTATATAATCATGATTTAATTGTGCAATGAAGATGGTATTTGATAAACAATGACAAATAATATAGTATATCTATTATGTCACAAGGGCAGAAAATAAGTGTTATGAGGAAAGTAAATTGAAAGCAGCTGATAGTTGACGGCTGAAAACATGTGTGACACAGTGGGCCGTTTCAGTAACTTTTTTTATTGCTTAAATTTGAAGAATTTTATGAATTTATGATCCGAAATACTGCCAACATAATTCAGTTCAAACATGTGTAAGTTACCATAATATTTGTTGAACTTTCTCAATAAAATCTGCGAAACAAAGCTGCACAAAGTGGGAAAATATCATTATAAGGCTTCCAATAAAAATGATATGTTTTTGAGCATCTACTGAGAAGGCCCATTGCAAACCAAAAAAAAAAAAAATCTGCGATTCTATAAATACGTGCAGTTCTTTTCAGGATCTGAGAAACTGACTTGACTTGACAGGCTTGAGATGCTATAAAACCATGATTTTCCGGATTTACCGTGCAGAGCCGCACTATACCTGAGGAAAAAGAAAAAGTACTGAGTAAATTATAATAATAGTGACCCAAAAGTCTCATATTCATTCTGGTGATAGTTTATTTTTCGCCAACAAAATAAATACGACCCTGTAACAGCTAATACTTTTATGGCTTCATTGCATGACATTATCTTATCTCAGGTCAGTTCAGTTTGACTAAATAAATTCAGTTAATATTGCTATTTTTGTATGTATTTATTATTTAATGTAATGTCAAATTGGAAAAACAGAAGGAATATAGTTTCCATATGTCCACCCAGTAAAATAATACACGCTTTTATGTCGGTTTCACTCCAAATAAAGATAAAATAAGCGAATAAAAAAATTATGTTTATAAAGTGGAACTTTCGTATTACCTCATCTCTTACTACTGACCAGCGGCTGGTTGTAGTGGTGTGATCGTAACGTAGGACAACTCTTATAAACATGACATCATTTTTGGAGCCCATATTATGTGTGCCATGGCCTTGCACCTTCGCGCCAGAGCCGTAATAAGTATATAATTAAAAGAAAATCTCACCTATACATTCTATGAAATTCTAAAAGATACCATGTACAATATGATAATATATGATTTGTGCTTCATTTAAAAAAGCATATTTCCGATCCTCCGCCTAGATATAAAACACCCTGTAACATTGTAACTTAATGCGGTAGGTATATATCAAGCAAAACCAATTGATGATTTATGGTCACACACCTACTGAGCTTTATATCACACTAATAAATCACCCTGTATATGTTTGTTTGAAATAATGAGTAATTTTTATCAATTTTCTATTCCATATTCCATCAAATAAATGTTTCTCCAAATAAAGCTCCTGATGTATAGTACTTGTTGAAAAGGGTGTGTGTAATTCAAAATTACACATAAGTAATTGTATGTATGTATTTTGGGGTGACATTCATTGAGACCTTAAAGATCTATTGTGCCCCCTTATTTCTACTCAGTTTCTGAGGAGAGTCTCAAAAACTAGTAGTTTCTTCAGTCCTATTTCCTGGAGGAATTCTAGGATGTCTGCAGGCTTCAACTTAGGAAGATGTTCCTCTTCTATCCAGTAATCTCCTAGGTGCTGAGCTCTAGGATTCTAGAATGCTGTGCAGTTGGAAAGTATGTGGATGAAAAGGTTTCTTCTTCCTTTCCACAAAATCTGCATTCTTCTTCCTCCACTATTTTGAGCTTTTTCAGGTGCCCATTCAGGCGACAATAGCGTCAATTCTATGAAAAGTGGTTAAACATTAACGGGACGCCGTTATATATGACAAAGTTTACGCTATTATAAATGTTTTAATCTATACATAGTCAAGATTATGATTCAAATTTTAACATATATGGTATCCAATAAAGAGTTTTCCGTTAATACGTTAAAACTTAATATGCATGCATACAGACTAGCAAAAATGGGTTAGAAGATTGTCATATTTTTAACTGTGCGTTAAAATTTAACGTTTGCTTACAGAATTGCACCTAATGTCCCGTTAGGATCCCTGTTAAAACTCTTAGCGCAGTTTTACTTTGACTTATGCATTCATTTGATCTCAGCAGGTTGTAGTCACCCAGAAGAGTATTTGATTGTATAAGCTCTACTAGATCCTTCCAATGGTCAGATCTTTTTTTCTCGGCTTCACCCATTTCTTCCAATATTACATTGGGGCTGATTCCGCAAAAGGGTTCAGGCCCTCAGAAAGGTATTTCAGTCCCCCTCTTTGCTAGTTCATCTGCTATTTCATTTCTTTCTATTCCAGTGTGTCCTGGAATCCATAGTAAGGTGACCATATTGTTCTCGCCTATTTCATTAAGTTTGTCTAGGCATTCCCACATCAGCACATAATTGTAACTTCTCATAATACTTTTATTTCAAGGTTATAGCGGATGCACCATGGTATGTCAGTAATCAAACACTGCATGACGACCTAAAGATTCCTTTTATCAGAGATGAAATCCATAAAGCTACGGTGTCATACAAAGAACGAGCTGTGCATCATACAAATCAGTTAGTAGAAGAACTTTTCAACAACGGCCCCACCACAAGAAGACTTGCTAGAACCTGGCCTCCAGACCTGCTTGATAATTAAACGGCAATAGAATAAGGTGAAATATCACCTTTCACGTCAAAAACTTTATCTCTCATTTACTTAATACTCTATAAGGATGTAGATTGTAAATTAAGTGAAATATACAAAAAAAATCCAAGGTTATTGCAATGGGCTCATTTACATATTTTTTTTATTTTATTATTGGGAAGAGCACATCATTTTGAGGCTCTGTGCAAAAAATTAGACGTCAGCGAGACTCCTAAGTCGCCTAAAAAAATTATAAACATTAAACAGCGCTCCTCTCCAAATTTCAGGCGTGACGTCATCCCATATGAAATCTCTCGTTGAGAGAGCGGATACCGCGCCGATCGGTTCTCGGTTAGATGACTACTTAGCTAGTAACAGTATTTTGCTAGCTTATATGCTTATTATTTATTATACGTTTTAGCAAACTCTAAACAGTGTTATGTTTGTGAAATTATAACGTTTAAAAATAATTGAAACTATTCGAAACAATGGACCAGAACCAGAGTAAAAAAAGCTATAAATATTGTGCGGTTCCAGAATGTAAAAGTACTATGATTAAAACATCTAGCATAACATTTATTTCTATTAATATTGATACGAAAAAAACGGAAGCAATGGCAATGAAAAGACTCAAAGCAATCACTGATAAGTCAACATACTTTGTGTATTTTTAGGATTTAATTTTTTTAAGAATCGTTATAAATTACCTTATAAAATACGCTGTGAATCCATATTGAGAGGGTTATTGAAAACCACACGCTTGTACGAGTATTAATCTAAATTTTTTTAAATACGTAGATGATAATAATATTGTTCTTATAGCTTGTGGTGTTATTAATGTTCAAAATTATTTAATAAAATAATGGATTAGTTCTTTACAAATTAAATTTTATTAAATAGGTACTGCTTTTTTCCAAAAAACAGGTAATCTTTTTCAGTAAATCATCAACAAAACTGGCGTATATTATGTTTTAAAAGAAATTATTCTATTTGATTTAAAGTCCTGATCAGCTCTAACAAACATCGCTTTTTTTACCAGTGAGGTGCATGAGCATTTGAATCTGATGTAAACATTTGGAACTAATATTACCTGCTCCATCAAAATAAGTTTTTCTTCTTCTCAACATTGGTGATTCAATTTCCACTACACATTAATCATAAATAGCATTTGGAGAAGCTCCTTCAATTGGACAGTCTGCGGTTAATAAAATTGCAATTTGTTACTGAGTAGCCAATAGCGTTATCTCCGTAACTTTGTCCACCAGACCAGGAATAAAATAAAACATCTGGAATCACCCTGTATATCATTTGAGAGAGCATGTATCAATGAAAATATTGACATTTTTAATTAGGTCCACACAATTTATTTTATTCACACAAAATTTTGCGAGTAATTCAAAATAAATGAATTCTACGCGAGGCACGTTACAGTCAGAAGCGTAATGTTTGTGCACATTAACTTTCATAAGCAGTGACATCACAGTTATAGTCTTCGCCCCGCTACGGTATGCTTGTTTAATTGGTTATATTAGTAGAACGATATTTGACATGAAATTTTCAGAATCATATTTTTATCCTTAGTAGGTTCTTTGTTCTACGACAGTGGAAAATAATTTAAAAATCTTAGTAAACGAGCCCATTGTTGGATTGTGTGGAGCTTGTAGGATACAAGAGTAAGAAAATCTTAAAATCAGTGACAATGCTGACCATGTTATTGGTTTGAATACCTGCTCTGGGCCGGTATTCTCAACTCGCTCCTCTCACAAGCGAACGATCTCTAAAGGGAGTGATTTGATTGGCAGCGAGGTGGTATTTGTAGATTCTCATGTACCACTACACTCGCAAATCTGTATCACGAGCGACTAGCTACGGCAACACCGCGATTTCAACGTATTTTGACATTAATGTCAAGATAGTTTTTGGTTTTGTGTTTTGAATTTTAATTTAAATGCTTCTTCTAGACCTTCTAGTAGTCCAATATACATAAGGTGACTACAATCTCTTATATAATATGACTACAATTATAAATGATTTATATACAATTAGAATTTTGAACACTGCTTCAATAAAAATTAAAGGTTAGATTTGTCTATTTACACGCAAATTATTGACAGTCAGTGATGAGAATGCGAGTGAAATAAAGCACTCCTCTTCGCGGGAGCGTTCCAATTGCGAGGAGAGGGCATGAGAATCGAGACAGCAATGAATTTCAATCCCCTCGCATTCAACGACATCGATATCGATCCAAGCGAGGGCCTGAGAATACCGGCCCTGATACGAAGACCAAAGGTTGGTATCATCAGTACATCCCACAGAACATAAACTAGTTCGAAATTAAAAACCTGGATTAGTTAAACTACGTTCACTAGTATGTTAGTGCAACGGCCCCTAAATCTCATCTACTCAGCTGTACGAAATGAATGATCAATGAATTAGATCCATAAAAACCCAGACCAAATTAGTCATAGCCACCAACATCTATAAAACGATAAAAATTTAAAAATATTTTTTCAGATATCTTATCTTTCTTAAATTACACATGTCATCAATTTACGCAGTACCTTATCATTTAATTCTAAAAGATCTTTCATAAATTATTTGTAATAAAATAAGCACACAACCTTTCCTATCAGAAATAGTTTATTACCATTGTAGGAGGTTTTTACAGACTCTGGCAGAAATTGTTGAGCACATAGACAAGGGCGAAGATGATTTCGAAGATTCTTCGGATACCTACAGTATAGTGGATTCATATTACTTTCTTGGACTTGATCCCGAGTATCTTCCTGATGCTGAACATAGTGAAGAAAATACTCTTAAACAACAGGCAATTGAAGATCAGCCTCTAACTTCAACGAACACAGCTACTGAAGGTATATTCTTTTTTTGCAAAGGGGGAAAACAATATTTTAGATGGCGAGAGATATAAACTTGAATTTGAAGGAACTCTCTCTGCTTGATTAGAGGTAAGACATACAAAAAGCGGAGAAGAAGAAGACCATCAATGAGACAGATTGAGGTAGAAATAGGAGCAGAACGACACAGAGCGCGTACAGCTCATTTACCACCCAAAACTGTCCGTTTAGATGAATGTGGTCACAGGATAAAATACGAAAGACTCGCGTTAAAGATACAAGATGTTCAGATGCAAAGGTTTTACCCACTAAAAACTACATCTATTCCGTACAAAAAATAACTGTTTCAAGATTTTGAAACCAAAATTGTTGATGATTGACGTTAAAAAAAATGATGTTGAATAATGAAGGTTCTTGCCTAACTAACCAATAAATTTGGAGGTAACCTTAGCCAGTTCGCAGGGCCTTGTTACCTTATTAATATGAAGAAAAGAATTTTTCCGCAAATCGCTAGGAAATTTTGACATTCCTGTCAA
>CAJUYH010010010.1:0-12903 GCA_910591685.1 Galerucella tenella
TAATACGTTGTATGAATCGTGTAACTAGCGCCCTCTATGAGAGTTAGATATAAAAACAAATTCATGGGATATATCAGCTTCCAAAACATATTCGTATAAAATTTCATTGCAATGGTACCAGTATAGTTTCGGCAAAATCGTAAGAAATGTGTAATTTTTCATTTTCTTCAACGCCCTTTATCTTGAAAACGGATGGCGTTAGAAAAAAATTTCACTAAGCCAACCCCAATTATTTTTCTGTTTTTTACCTATCCTAGAGACGGTGTTACCTTTTTTTGAAACACCCTGTATAAGCAAGCAAAGTACTGTTACTAGCTAAGTAGTCATCTAACCGAAAACCGATCACTGCGGTATCCGCTCTCTGAACGAGAGATTTCATATGCAATGACGTCACGCCTGGAATTCGGAGAGGAGCGCTGCTTAATGCTTATAATTTTTTTTAGGCGACTTAGGAGTCTCGCTGACGTCTAATTTTTTGTACAGAGCCTCAAAATGATGTGCTCTTCCTAATAGTGAAATAAAAAAAAATATGTAAATTAGCCCAAGATGACATTGAAGAAGATCTGTTCATTCAATTCAATTTATTTTTGGTAATAAGTATTGCAGCTGAGTTGATTTGACTGAGCTTGGCTAGTCTCCCTTGCAGAAGTCCTGAGTGCCGATTATAGGGCCAGGGAACATTACTTTCCGGAAGAAAAGAACTTTTGTCCTTGTCACTGAAGTGACACAGAGTAGCCAAGCCAAATAAAGACACAAAATTTGTTCTTTTGGAGAGCGCTGTTCTCTGGCACAAGAATTCGCCTCATGATCTTTAGCTAATTGCTCAGTAAGAGGTATAAGACGGAATATATAATATGGAATATAATAAATGAAGCGTTCATACCAAGGATCGTGAGATTTTTATTAACAGGTTTTCGATAAAAAATGTTTAATGGTGTTTTAATAATATCAGGCTATTATCAGTCATCCAATATATGTTCAACGAATCGAAATCCCACTGAAATCCCAAAATCGTCATGAAAATTCCGAAATTTTCATGGAAATCCTCAAATCCTTTCCAAAATCTTCATCGAAAATCCCTTTACTAAATCCGGGGTTAACCCTATCTGCTGTATTTTTTTTATACAAAAGTTTTAAAAATGAAATTCTGTAGCAGTGAAGAGAAAATAGTTAACCATTTGATATATTTTTCAAAACATCTCTAAGTGTACAAAAATTTTCGACAAATTTTAACCCCTCTCAAACAAGAATTCATTATGATCTTAGGCCAACTTGCCAACTTTTTTTCCTTGTCCCTTCTTAAGAGACATTAGAATGGAAAAGTTTCTGCGATAATTAGGGTATAGCCTTTCTGTGTACACAACCGTAAAATCATTCAGAAACAATTTGAAAATTCCCTCTGAATTTTGTAGGTATAATTGGGTTGGGAAAGTGAAAAATCACTCTCAAAGATTTTCCTTTTTAACCAGCTGTTTTATCAATTGATTTAAAATAATAATTCAAGGATTTGTAATGAAGGATCATCAAATGGAATTTTGGTTGAGGACCTGTCTGAGAGAAAATACTTTTTGTTCATCCCTGTATATCAAAGATTGTAATAAATTTATTATTTATTTTTTGTTTTATTAAGTTCAATTTAACACTTATTGCTTCAATTGTCAGTGCCCTGATATTATTCAATATTTTGATTCAACTTGAAAAAATCACAAACCAAAATAGAAAAATTTTAAATCGATTGAATTTATCACGTATATCAGTACCCGACAAATTACGGTGAACTTCCTCAGATATTTACTTTTCTTGCAATCTAAATTTGATCAAACGTTTCGTGACTTCCGGATTTATGCTTTTTGTCTGAAATTCTTCGTTTTTGGAGTTCAATTATGCAAAATTCCAGTAATTTCAGCTTCCTGTCTCTACTATATCCTTAAAATTTCTCGTTTTGCCTCACCCACAATTCAGTAATTTTTAATTTTGGTCTAAAAATTGTGTTTTGAAAAAAAAAGTAGAATAAAATCAATATCGTGGAACTAAGAAAATGTTCAGTCATTTTTTTTGTGATGTAGCTCCAAATAAAAACTGCAGGAGAAGGCAAGAGGACATGGTAATTAAGGACAATGAGGAAACCGATATTATTATATATTATTATAAGTTGTAATAAAAATAATAGTTACAGAATATAAAAAGTGGAACAAATCTAATATTTGGGAGTCACTATCACAAATAAAGGAGGCGAAGACAGGGGAATGGAAAAAAGGTTAACAAAAGGCAGTTAAGCAGCAGAAATGGTTTCAAAGATGTTGAAATCAAAAGACACATCACGAAAAGCAAAAATAAGAATGTTGTATCAAACAGTAATAAGACCGTCAGTTACCTACGTTTGTGAAACTTGAAAAATGAACAAAAAGGAGCAAAATAAACTAGAAATATGGGAAAGTGAAATAGTCAGAAAGAGTGATGGTGGAATTGAAGAAGATGGAATGTACAGAAGAAGAACAAACAGAGAACTATCAGAATTATATATAAGCACCAAAATATAACCCATATAATTAAAGTAAAGAGAATAGATGGGTGAAACGAGTGCTAAAAGATAGAGTTCTAATGTCGGCAGTCTCATCAATAATGATGTATGGAGCTCCAATATGGCATGAAGTACTGGAGCAGAAAAAATACGAACTCATGCTCGAAAGAGTTAACAGAATAATGGCAATGAGAATCACGTCCACCTATAGGACAGCATCAACTAGCTCAGTATTAGCGATATCTGGTATCTTGCCCATTTAACTTGAAGTGGAAGAGAGAGTACTTGTACATGGGAGGCTAGAGACACGGTGATAGAAAATGGCAGAAATCCTGGGAAGATGATAACGGAAGAACTAAGTTTTTGGATTGAAATGTGAGACAATGGCAAGAAAAGAAATAGGGCGAGGCTAACTACTACGTTACACGGGCTCTTACAGGACAGGGGATATTCGATGACTACCTTTATACAATAGGAAAAGCACAAAACATTTGCTGGTATCGTTAAAATACAGACTCCATGCAACATACAATCTTCAAATGTGGAAATTTGGCGAAAATCAGGGCAGTGGCCAAAAAAGAAATAGGTGTCAATATCACGGAAGAGAATGTGGCAGATTTATTATTGTATGGTCAGGCATCCTGGAATGTAGTGATGGAAATGATTAAAAAAAATAATCCATATGAAAATTTCTGACGAAATACTAAGACAACAGCGATAGATACACTCCCATTTTGTTCAGAAGTAATGTTGCTATCTTCCGGAACAAAAAACGGTGGAGAGTGGAGGTGAAGTTTGGTGCGTAGGCGGGTCTAGTATTGAGTCCCACACTCCCTGACGAGATAGAACAGATTCGCAGGGGTGGAACATGAGTTTCCTCACCCGTCAAAAAAAAGTGGAGAAGGTGATAAAAAGAGACCAACGAAAAAATGGTAGGAGGAGGTTAGGAAAGACCTGAGAACAATGGTAGTAAGGGACTGGGTAAACGAGGTAAAGAACAGAGGGAAATGGAGAGAGAGTGACAGATACCGAAGCCGAGGAGCCAACTGTAGTGCTGATATATATTCATCTAATCTCGACTCAAATTTGACATTGACAAAATGAAAAACGTTTTGTTTAATCAAAAACTAATAAAACCCGAACAGTTACTATATAGTCAATCGAATATCCAAACGTTGGAGAATAATAAATAATTAATTTCCAGCAATTTCACCCAGTTTCGATTTCGAACGTACACATTCACTAACTCACATACACATACATACTTCGTATCTCCCAGTGAGCAATTCCGCCACAAAAGCCCAATAAAATGTTTAACAGTCCATAGAGATATGAAGTAGAGCTGTTCATTACCATATTGAAGCAGTTTCTAGGCGTTCTAGAAATGTAACTCTAATGTAATTTTGGCAAGAGCAATGTGTCTAAAGTAATATATGTTAATGCAACGGCATAAACATTGTTACATAGTGGAGAGCATATCGAAAAGACGGAATCGATTGTGGACATTAAGTTGTTGATGGCTCATCGTTTTTTAAAAGTACCCATTTTTTGAGTAACAACAACCATAGACGTACGAGTATAATTGGACCAGAAACCAGTTTTAGAAATGAATTTTCGTTCCAAAATAGCTTTGGTCTCAAAAAAAACATTTTTAGCCCCCCAAAAATCACCATGTGTCGATTATCCATAAGGGGGCGTCCATCAATTACGTGAGGCGTTTTTGAGAATTACTCGACTTCCCCTCCCCCCTTGGTGAGATATCGTGTACGATTTTCCGATTTTCCTCCCACTCTTTCACGCGAGATTCTTAAAAACTTCTATTTAAACTGTAAACGAGTTGGATTATTTAGACAAAAAAAGCTTGTTTTATAACTTTTATTGAAGACTAGCAAAGACTAGTATTTGTGAATATTAAGGTAATTTAAATTTAATAACTCCCTGTTACCTGCTGTTAATCATTGCAAAATTTTTGGATTAACTTTCGACTTTCGGTCAATTGGAAACTTCATATCAACACACTCAAAGGCATTTGTCTCAAAAGACTTAATATCATCAAAGCTCTCTGCCACTATCACTGGGGATCCGACGAAAATACCTTATTAAGAGTTTACAGATCCCTCATCCGTTCTAAACTAGACTACGGCAGCTTTATTTACATGTCAGCCTCCAAATCCACCATCGACTCACTCAACTCTATTCACAATACAGCCCTTCGACTCTCTCTCGGTGCTTTCCGTTCTAGTCCACCTGCTAGTCTATACTGTGAAGCTAATGAGCCACCCCTGTTCCTAAGACGTCAATCCCTCCTCCTTTCAAACGCTGCATCAACATGTTCTAACCCTTCTAACCCTGTTTACTCTTTGTTTACATGTCTCAACATCATCCTTCCAACACTACTTCCAAACGTAGCGTAAAATCTATTGCCCATCTTCTTCTCCCATTACTCGAGAATACCGACCTTTCAATGACCACTCCGCTCCCCCAACCTCATATCCCTCCTTGGACTAAACAACTTTCTCTATTCAATACCTCCCTTACAAAGTTCAATAAACATGAGTCGCCCAACATACTTATAAAGAAAGCATTTTTGGAAATATTAGAAAAAACACCATATGTAGTTCTCTACACAGACGCCTCAAAAACTTCTTTTCACACTGGTGTGTTGTATAGCATCTTCCAAGCTTTCAAGCAAATCTCTCCTCCTGTCATGCGTGTCTCCATTTGTACCGATTCACTTTCCTCAATTAATTCACCCAATACTATCTCTACTGACCATCCAATAGTTCAAAACATCCATGACATCTATCAAACTCTCTCAGCTCGTGATGTAACAGTCTGTATTATCTGGCTCCCATCTCACATTTGAATTACTGGCAATGAAAACGCTGACCACCATGCTAAAGAAGCCTCTTCTTCCATCACCACAACAACGTTACAGCTCCCAGATGACAAAAAACTATTATTCAAAAAGTCCGTCAAGGAATCCTGGCAAAATTTTTGGCACAACAGCGAAACAGCCCTTTATGATATACAACCATATCTCCCTCGATTTCTTAACCAGGAGAGAAGCTGCTGTCATTAGACGATTGCGGATCAACCATACCAGATGGTTACCAGATGGTTACTTGATGTCTTCTGAAAACCTTCCCGTCTGCCGTCACTGCAATAGTGCTTTAACCGTCAAACATATTCTCACAGACTGCCAGGAATACACCATTATATACAAGCTCCTAGACCTAAGACCAAACCTGAGAGAGCTTTCAAACTGCACAGCTGAAATCCCAAAGACATTGAAATTCCTCAAATCAACTAACCTCTACCACATAATATGAACTAGATTGATATTTTACCGAGTATTTCACATATTTTATGTTTTAAGATAGTGTATGTATTTATAATATGTCT
Organism: Galerucella tenella; assembly: GCA_910591685.1. Classification (NCBI taxonomy): domain Eukaryota; kingdom Metazoa; phylum Arthropoda; class Insecta; order Coleoptera; family Chrysomelidae; genus Galerucella; species Galerucella tenella. The sequence continues at coordinate 5,927 of CAJUYH010010010.1, forward strand.
TTTTGTCTTTGTACAGTGCCAATGGCAATAGTTGTCGAGGCACGTGAATTCTAATTAAAAAAAAATTAAATAATGAATATCAAACAAAAATTAAGAAAATATTTATTCTAATTCAGTACATGGAGAGTCGTGCCTTAAGAGTTACTATTGAAACCCACATATCCAAGTGTGTTTCAATAAAATCACCTGCTACTTCAACTTCGCTCTGAATTAGCCACTCTAAGCTGTTGTCACTCGCGCACAGAAGTACTATTTTCTCAGATTTGGCCATATTATGTTCTAGAAATAATTTTTCACGCAATTTTACACCGTTTTCTGCGAGAATAATAATTACGTGATATTTGCCGAGACCCCCCTCCCCCTAAGTGAGATTTGGAGAGATTTAGCTAGATCCCCTTCCCCCCTAGAACACCTCACGTAATCAATGGACGCCCCCTAAGCGGTTCCTTGAAATTGCTGAAATAAAACATAAGCAAATCGCGCGCGACACTGCGCTTATCTATCGAAAGAAGTTTTTTTATGGACACTTGTGTAACATGGGCGAACGAATTAATTTTGCAACGGGGTTGATTTATTCGCAAGAACTTCTGTCTACCATTGATGGGAGTTTTTTTTTCTAAGGGATCATTCCATTTGTAAAAATGTCTATCTACCATGGTAGTACGATGAAATATTGCATAAGGGATCAATGCATTTGTAAAAATGTCTATATAACGTGCTTACGTTCAAATTTTAAAAGGGTGTAATCTCTTCTCACATCTATGCAGCTTTCTTAACAACGAAACAATTATATCTTCTGTAAGTTCCTTGTGGCATTATTTATTATTTTTTTACTTATTTTTTGGGAATGAAACCACAATAATGTTTTTTATTTTTTTATTTCGACGTTTCGGTAGCGTTCCAGCTACCTTTGTCAAGATTGAATAATGATAAAATAATTTTTGGTCCATATCCGACACAACGGAAAAATATGACAACTAGACAATCAATAATATTTTGAAGTTTAAGACTACAAAACTTTGTTGTCAAATTTTATTAAGGTCCATTCATAGTAGATAACATCTCTGGTAAAATGTGAAATAAATATTTTATTTTATGACATTCCAAAGATATGATAGTCTACTAGAAATGGAATTCAATGAAGTGCACGTTCCAGGAACGGTATTTATTGGGATAGCGCTTGTTTCCCTTACTTTGGAAATGTTGTTAATAAAACGCGTTTGTTGTTACTTTTTTGGGTATGATTATTTTTGTTTTCAAAATATGTATGATTGGTGATTTTGTGTATCGATTAACAACTATTCCAATGATAAATCATAAGAAAACCTGAATAAATCTTATGATCCTATCCTGATAACGCAGGTAATTGATTATCGCAACAGAATTTTTAGAATTTTCAATTTTTTCCAAAAAACGGGATAATATTTTAAAAAAAAATTCACATCCCTAAGATACCAGTGGTCGATTTACAAAAAACGGACCCTACCCTCTACATTGGATTGCTTAATAAATAAAAAAAACACCCAAAAAAATTTTACGCACGACACTGAAAATTTTCTTAAATTCATAACGTATTTTAATTTAATTTCAATTTAATCCAATTGTCGCTTGCGCGATTTAATAACGTCCCAAAAATTAGTAATTACAATTTTTTCTCCAAAAACACCTCCACCTTTAAGAGCCCCGATAAACTCGAAATTTAATTTGCGCTATCACATCGTAATTCGACAATTCAGCAAATCATCAAAAGGCTCGTAAAACTTTTTTAAATTCCGAACCAATTTCATCTGAGCATTAAACACGACATCACCAGCTATAGTCCCAGTTATGTTCTCGATCCCGAGTTACGTACGTATGGAACAGCAAAACGGCATACACCAGCTTATTTCGCCATAAGGGTCCTATAAAATGTTTAGAGGGATTAGTAGCATTATAAGGCCAGAGTTGGAGGCTTCGAATCTCGTCCACAATTCGAATTCAAAGCATTCTTGAAACATGTACAACTTGTAATTTGAATCATGCAACTGTATGTGGAGGATTGTATAATGAATTGGGCATTTCATAATCACAAGTATTGTGCAAATAACTGTGAGTCTAGAACTACATACAGGGTGTTCAGAAACTCTCCTGCTAAACGGAAACTTCAGTTATTAGAGGTGGTTTTAAGTCGATTTAGCTCAAATTACCTTAATCTGGAAATGATTCCTAAGGGAGCTACAGACCTTTGAAGAAGACGTCTTCATATGAGTTTTTTTTTCAAATTATTCAAAAATACCGTTACTTAAAATATTTTAACTCGGTATAATCAATAAACAGTTACAAACCAGTTATTCTCTGTAAATAATTTTTTTTAGATTCATCACAAGCGTGTCAGTCGGGGGGACCAACAGGTATTTTTGTTAAAAAAATTTTATTTTCAAGTTTTTTATGTATCCGACACCGAATTTGGAAAATTCAAGATAATTTTCATTGAAAATGTTCTTTTCTTTCAAATCTACATCAAAAAATCATGTTGGATTATAAAATTGTATCTGTAATATCAAGTTGACTTTGAAAAATCAACAAATTGTACAGATACTGGTAACAAAAGTATTAAGTTGCTTACATTGTTTTGGAAATTTTAAATTAATTTTATTTCGTGAGGGTATAAAACAACAATCAACATTAAAAAAAACAAAGTTAGAGATAATTACCAACAGAAATGAGAGAATTAAAGGCCGATTCATGCAACGTGCATTATAATTACATTTTCATTACATTATAACTACACTTAAATTACATTTTTGCGCGATCGATCTTTTTTGTTGATTTACAGCATTGGTTGTCAGGTCGGTAGGTTGTGTTTACTGGTTTCTAAGTCTAACACGTCGGTAAGTGATTTACTTACCGTTCAGACGTCGGTAAGTAAACTACGTCTTAGCCCTACATACATTTAAGTGGTCCTAAATAATATATATTACTTTATTAATTACACAAAAGAAACAAAAAAAATAAGAAGATTGATATTTTTTAATAAACAGAATCGAACAGAACAATATAAAATTATGTAACTAGTGTGTAAAGTAGCCTTTTTTTGACGAATGTGAATGAATGCGACAATCACATGAGTCGAAAAAAAAGGTCTTTACACACGAATTGCATACAATATTTTTTCTACTAGCGAATATTTAATTAAAATACAAAAGTTTAATAGTAATTTTCTTTACGCACTAGTGCGTAAAGAAACATATAAGCATTTCGAACGTTAAGGGTAATACCGGTCTCCAGCAAAATTGGAGGCTGCGCTCAGCCTCCAAACATTGTTGTCGACCGGTAAACAACCCTCACCGTTCTTGATACTTAATATACTGCTTAATCAAACCAGTTCATGGAACGACTTCGTTATGAACTGACAAGACTGGCAATTGATAATCGTCATAATATTTGAATCGTTTGTGATGGTGCTAGAAGGTCAGTTATTTGCAATTATTTGGAAGTTATGAGGTTCTCTCAGCAAAAACCTATTGGAATATATCAGTTTCACTACTTTTGAAAGTATTAGTGGCTGCTCGAAATAGAAGGAAACCTCGGAATGACAGCTGTAACATTTATGTAACATTTATGTAACATTTATGTAACATTTATGCGATTTCATGGATTTTACCATAGACATTATATTATATTTCTTTATGGTTTTTTCACTAAAAATATAATGTAATTATAATTTAAGGCCGATTCATGCAACGTGCATTATAATTATATTTTCATTACTACAAATTATAACTACACTTAAATTACATTATCACTGCCTAATCAAACCAGTTCATGGAACGAATTAATTGTGAACTGACAAGACTGGCAATTGATAATCGTCATATTATTTGAATCGTTTGTGGTTGTGTTAGAAGGTCAGTTATTTGCAATTATTTGGAAGTTATAGTTTGGCAAGTTTATCTGAAGCTACGGGGCGTCGGTGAGAGGCGAGGAAAAACATGGCGTATATCTGTCAAACGTACAAACGGCGTACGGTACCTATTTTACCAAGTAAAACTGAAATTACAGAGGTAACTGACAATAGAAACGCCATTGGATAAATCAATATCAGTCAATTGACGAAGTGAGAGGGAAGAACATACGCACGCGCTTGCCAATAAGAAGTCAGCTGGTCCATAAAAATCACCAATTATGTGATCGGAGGGTGTGGTCATTATGGTTTTCTTACAACGTTGCCAGAGCTTTAAGAAGCCCATAACAAATTTGGAAAAATGTTCTTTTTTAATATTCATGAATTGGAAAATAATGTTAATAGAATAAATCCAAGGAAACAAGCACATTATAAAATTAACGTTCAATCATATTTTTAATATTGTTAATAATAAAAAGACCCATTTATAATTATTATCACTACATAATCAGTACTTCAACTTTCTCATAGTTAAACGTGGCAATGTCGAATGGTTTCGACTGCATTCCTTTCACGGTTTCAGATAAACTTGCCAAAGTATATGAGGTTCTCTCAGCAAAAACGTGTTGGAATATATCAGTTTCACTACTTTTGAAAGTATTAGAGGCTGCTTGAAATAGAAGTAGACCTCGGAATGACAGGTGTAACATTTTTGGCGCATGCGATTTCATGATTTTTACCATAGACATAGACATTATATTATATTTCTCTATGGTTTTTACTGAAAACATAATGTAATTATAATTTATAGTTGAAAGTAGACCAGCTTCTTAATGCAATACTGTAATTGAAATTCAATAATGTGGTTGCATGAACATCATATAGGAAACTATAGTAATTAACTTTTTCTAATGTAAATGTAGTTATAATATAATGAAAATGTAATGATAATGAATGTTGCATGAATCCGCCTTTAGTTAAGTATGACTTTTCAGAATAATTGGTGCGAATGGCCCTTGTAAAATTCTATTTCGACAACTCAAAAACAGTGTAATGAAATTTAGGTCACAATTAGGGGCTTTTTCGGTACGTAAATGATAAATTAGGTGCCAAGGGTTTCCTAGATTCTCAAAATCTTACCGGCATTTTAATTTTATATTTCTGTGGTAGTGAAAATTCTGGAGAAAATCTCCAAACATCATCTCAACTATAATAGTTTTAGAGATAGAATTTTTAAATAAAATTTTAATTTAAAATTATTGTTACAGGATCCATTGGCTAGTACGGATATAAATGGAAACGACGACGATCCAATGCCACAAGACAATGGCGATAATAAACACGGTACAAGATGTGCTGGAGAAGTAGCAGCAGTAGCGTACAATCAGTTTTGCGGAATTGGGGTTGCTTACAATGCTAGTATAGGGGGTAAGTTTAAAAAAAACTACGTAGATATGGAGGGTTTGTCTGGAAAAGGTCGCTGAAAAACACGTGCACCGTATATACACTGTTTTATTTATAAGATGCGACATAGGGATTCCTGTACAAAACTGTCAAACGCGAGATAACTTTTTACCAAATAGCGTTCATAAAAAATAATAACAGATTTGGAAAGGTCGTTGAAAAATAAGTTCAAATGCACTTTTAATTCTCTGAAATTCGTTCTGATTTAATAAAAAAATGGATAGTTATGTTTAAAAAGGTCGAACTTTAAACCTTCCTAAGCATGTACACCCCACCAAACTTATCCTAAATAGCTTTAGACACATCCTCACGAAGTACCATAACCACGAAATTATATACACAGATGGATCAAAACTTGAACACGGGACATCGTCAGCAGTAGTAACAAACAGTGGCACTTATGGATACAAACTACCTGATGATTACAGTATATTCTCAGCGGAACTGTATGCTCTTTATAAGGCGACACAGAACTGCATCGATCATATTTCAAAATCCTTCCTCATAATCACTGACTCACTAAGCACTATCGAGAGCATCAAACAAATGTATCCAACCAATTACTTAATTATGCGAATTAAAGAGCAAATACATCACATCCTTAGTTCAAATAAAATAATAGAGATACTTTGGGTCCCTTCACATATCGGAATCGATGGAAATGAACGTGTCGATGCAGCTACCAAGCAGACAGCCACTAACAACTCCCTACCACTCGCAGAATCCTCAATTCTCAGCTCAGATTTGAAAACGACCTTCAGAAAAAAAATCGGCGACCACTGGAAAGAGCTTTGGACACATTCTCCAACCAAACTGAGAGAAATCAAGAAATCCACTTTACCATGGACTAACCTGCCGAGAACTAGAAGAGCAGAGACGATTCTCACACGGCTTAGAATAGGTCACACACGACTCACCCACCAGCATTTACTCTCAAAAGACATTCCACCCATATGTGACATGTGTAATGTGCAAATAAGTGTATCACATATATTAGTGCAGTGTCCTAAATTTAAATTACAAAGAGAACTCCACGGTATTAAAGGTTCGTTAGAGAACATACTAAACGAAAATCACAACATAGAAAATGTATTAGGGTTCCTTAACCAAACTAATCTTTGCTCTAAAATTTAAGGTACCTACCACATAACTGTATGTATTGTAGATATTGTATTTTACTGCTAACTAAAACCTTGTTTCTTGTATTGTCCCACTGCTAATAACCCTTAGTAGTTGATGCAGTCTGATAGTAAAATAAAAAAAAAAACCTTCCTTAACCTAAGCCGTCAATTTGGAAGGCTCACAAAAAAACTTTGTTAAATTTTGTTAACCTGAAAGTTTGCTTGTTGGCTGATGGTTGATTGTGTTGCAATGAGAAAATGGATATTTTCAACGACGATTTAGATGCTAGGAATAATAGAATATGGTTTTCCGAGACGAATATTTGTTCGGCCAAATTATTTTCGGTCAATGGACAATTTAACTTTTTTTTAAGACATTTAGATTTTACAAAGAAACTTTTATGTTGATTTTGAGTTTAATAGAAGATCGTCTGGAGTTTCCTGATGACAGGTAATAAAACCAAATATACAGTGCTTTTCAGATAAAAGTATCCACCTTTAATAACTTT